>JAAEAF010001700.1:0-176829 GCA_011037195.1 Triatoma infestans
CACACAACTTTCTCTTACTCCTGTTCTCAAAATTATAATTGACAAATTTTATAGTTTCTGTACCAAATTTAATGAAATTCGTCGAAAACTGAAAAAAAATCTGTTCAGTAAAAGGGCACTTCCGGTTTACTAAATTTCTTAAAATTCGGAATTTTGGCCATCTATTTATTTCTAATTAATTTTGTTTGGATAATAGAATTGTATAATCAACTGTGATAGCAGTTTAGAGAATTACATAACCCCACCCTTCCCCTAAAAGTGCCCTTAAATGAATTTTCCCAGAGAAATGTTTTAAATAAAAGTTGTAGACCATTGCACGTTTAGTTTATATATGAAGTTTCAAGAAAATCGTCGAAGCCATTTTTGAGAAAATTGCGAAAAAGAGAATAAATCATTTAGTAAAGTGGATAAGTAAATGCACTTCCGGTATCCGATTTTTCAAACTTAGAATTTCAACAACATATTTAATTCTCATTAACATTGTTTAGATCACAAAATTGTCTAATAAACTGAAATAGCACTTTAGATGGAAACCTAATACCACCCCTCCCCCAAAAGTGCCATTAGATGCATTTTCCCGGAGAAATGTTTCAAATAAAAATTGTAGCTCTTTATACGTGCAGTAGGTGTTCCAAGTTTAAAGTAAATCGTCGGAGCTATTTTTGAGAAAATCGCAAAAAAGTAAAAAATCCAACTAGTAAAGTGGTAGTTCCGGTTGAGGAATTTTGACAGATAACCTAGTGTCAGATCCCATGGTGATACCTAAACGGAATATCAAGTTTCAACTTTCGACGGTTTTTCGTTTTTGAGCTATGCTGTTCACATACATACATGCATACACACACACACACACACAGACCATTTGCTAAAAACCACTTTTTTGGACTCATGGGACCTCAAAACTGATATTTCCGGTGAAAACTCGATATCGAAAATTTGACACGATTACAATACTTCCTCTTACTAGGAAGAAGAGAAAATAAAAAAAATTTTTTATTACCTTTATGAATTTTTTATTAATATTTAAAAGATAGCCCATCGTGATTGTTTGCTGTCAGCCATCTTTCTGCTAGCTCTGGGTTCCCTCGCTGATACCATTCCTTTTGAATAAAAAAAATCTTGCATTTCAGTTTCAACTTAGGTGAAATTATCAAATTTTCTTCCGCTAAGAAAATGTGCCGTGGAGCGAAATAAATGTTAGTCGCAAGGAGCTAAGTTTGGATAACAGGGTGGGGATAAAATAAGTTCAATGCTATAAAGTTCAATATTTTTTATAGTGTGACGATAGTTGCGTGGCCGAGCATTCTCTTACTGGAACAAAACTTTCTCTACTGGATAACGCTGGGCCATTTTTTAGAACATTCCAACCAGTTGCCAACGAAGATCGGAATTTATGTTGAATTATTCCTTCATAGTACCAGAAAATGCACAACAATATCGACTTATTAATCTATTGCATCAACCGGAAATGTAGTTTGACCGCAACTCAACCACTGAACCATCCATCTCAGGATTTCGCCAGTATTCCCTTCTCTTATGTCGCTATTCTTTTGTAGAAGCGCTTATTAGATGGATTTTTTTAAAGAGAGTTGGGAAGTATCAATTTTCCTGGCGGCCTGTTGAGTCGTAAGTTCACGCAGCACTACCCAACATATCCTTTTTTACCTTTCCCCAAAGCATGCAGATAGCGGCTAACCCTGTCTTTAGGCGCTGCCAGTTCTGTACCATGTGCACGCATGTACTTTTGGTGGGGACACAACTCTCCGTAATGTCTCATCAGCGTCACATGATGGCCGCCATGTATCTATCTTTCTATCTCGTAAAATTAAATTTTTGAAACTAACGCCGGGCAGGACGCTGATCAAATATATCATCATCTTCGATTTGATATACAGGGTGACCAGAGTTATATGCTCCACCCACTTTTTTTTTAAACGGCGGGAAATTTCGAAAAAATAGAAAACACGTATTTAATCATTTTTAGTCTAGTTTATTTTCAGTGATTGATCCATTTTTTTATACCCCAATATCCCGAGATACAGCATCCAACTTTTTTTTTTCAAATGGAACATTATATTTTTTTTTTGCATATTTTTATAGTAATTGAGCCTCTAAAAAAATTTAAAAAAAAAAATTTAAAATCGGTTAGGTTTTTCAAAAGTTATGGTAATTTAAAATATGAAAAACAAATTTCAGTTTAATGTCAAAATTACCTTATTTTTTCTTTAAAGAAGCTCTTCAAACTGGGCACCATCAACGGATAGGCAAGCCAAAGCTCTGGACTCCTACGCTCTGTTTGTAGCAGCACTTAGGTGGCAAAGTCAACATCTAGGCAGGCTAGAGTTATTCGACGTTCCAGATCTTCGACTGAAGCCACGGGATTAAGGTTACTGTACACTTCATTTTGTAGATATCCCCACTAAAAATGGACAAAAAATGCACAATTTTATGGACTGATGAATCAAAGTTTACCAACAATGGCCTTCTTAGATGTTGACTTTACCACCTAAGTGCTGCTACAAACAGAGCGTGGGAGTCCAGAGCTTTGGCTTGCCTATCCGTTGATGGTGCCCAGTTTGAAGAGCTTCTTTAAAGAAAAAATAAGGTAATTTTGACATTAAACTGAAATTTTTTTTCATATTTTAAATTACCATAACTTTTGAAAAACCTAACCGATTTTAAAATTTTTTTTATTTTTTTTTTAGAGGCTCAAGTACTATAAAAATATGCAAAAAAAAATATAATGTTCCATTTGAAAAAAAAAAGTTGGATGCTGTATCTCGGGATATTGGGGTTTAAAAAAATGGATCAATCACTGAAAATAAACTAGACTAAAAATGATTAAATACGTGTTTTCTATTTTTTCGAAATTTCCCGCCGTTTAAAAAAAAAGTGGGTGGAGCATATAACTCTGGTCACCCTATATAGCACACGTAAGTTCAACCGCTTATACACTTTTTTCTCTCTCTTCTATCTGTACACTCTTTCTTACTCTTACTATATATTAAAATTATTAATATATATAGTAAGACCTGGTTTTCTAAAAAAACTAACAATTGAACTGACTATTTGAAGGAGGATATGCATAGAATAACTCCACAGTGGATAACGATTAATATTATATCGTGCTTGCAAACATCGGTGTTTAAATTCAATAGAATCGGTGTTTAAACACCAATTCAAATCGGTGTTTGAAAAAAGGTCATTTTTTTTTTATACGTCCCATTACTTCCATTATTTTCATTCCAACAAAATATAAAATTAATTCTCAGGTTCTGTTTCCTAAGAGTGGAGGATATTCAAAAGAAATTTGGATTACAATTGTTCTTTGAAAAGCAAGTAAATCTCTTATTCATAATTGTAGTGTTGTGTTGATTTTAAGATCACACAGAACTCGCATTGTACTCGCAAAATTATACACACGGCGATAGTGTGGGAGAAGAAAGAGTGAATGAGAGAATTAAGTAGCTGAGCGAAGAATGGTGTGGATAACACGTGCAGCTAGTTAGAACTCTTGGCAGTTCTAACATTCGTTTAACTAGATTGGCTAAGTCTTAGAAAAATCTTTTTTCCGTGAAAAGGCTTCTTGATAGAGAGTTGAATGGAGACAGTTGATTACTACTTGGAAGTTGTAGACTCGTGAATGGTAAGATTCTAAGGTTTTCAATGCTTATCCCAAACTGGCTGTTTTCTTCTTGAGAATGATTTTTACACAGCTTAACAGTTGATTTCTCTTTGACATTTGCTTTTCTCTGTTGATTTTAGACTCTAGTGAATTGATTTTTAAATTTTCGAATGCTGTTTTCAGACTAATTTAAGCTCTAAAACTGTAGAGCTTTTATAACCATATTTTGTAGCTCGTAGTGAGAACTTTGCGCAGCATTAGTTGTGAGCTTGATACATGACAAAGTACTCTATTCCAAACAGTACAGTTGGGCGTGATAGAAACGGTAATGCGCGTTGAGATGCACCGTAACTGGATAACTACGCTGAAGAGGACAGTAGCTACATTCTCAACAGAGGACAGTTTACTACATAGTCATAAATTTAAAACTTTAAAACAGTTAGAAAATAATCATAGCTTTGCAAACGATTTGTTATACTTGAAGTTGACTAGAAAGCCGGTCTTAATGTCTATGTTTATTGCATATCAGACAGCGACTGGTAAAACCTTATTGTCACGTCCTCTTTGGTAACACTTTCTAAGATTTTTCCATTTTTCGAATTCTGGAGGACACCCACAAACTTATCCTTCCTTGTTGTGGTGGTTGGTTCCGCAGAGCTGGAAAGCATCAGAGACATTTTCCGTGGTAGACATTTACCGCTGCTTCATTTTGTGGTCATCGACCGGATTCGGGCGTTCGCCCATTTTCAGGATGCGTTTTTCAGACAGTTGACAACACAGACTTGCACAGAGCAAATTCAGCAAATACAACTCTTGAGTGTGTAAACTGAATTTGCTGAATCGACCGGATTCGGGCGTTCGCCCATCTTCAGGATGCGTTTTTCAGACAGTGTGACAACACAGACTTGCTCAGAGCAAATCAACTCATGAGTGTGTAAACTGAATTTGCTCTGCGCAAGTCTGTGTAGTCACCCTGTCTGAAAAACGCATCCTCCAATGGGCGAACGCCCGAAACCGGTCGATGACCAAAAGATGAAGCAGGCTACCATGGAAAATGTCTCTGATGTTATCCTTCCTTCCTTGGCGCTACAATCCTGAAAGGTGCGGGGCCTTCAAGGATCAAATCTCTCCACTGAGCTCTACATTCGCACACTCATCTTCCTTATATCTTCCTCGACGTCATCAAACCATCTCAGTCTTGGTCGTCCTCCTTCTGACGCCTTCGGGGTCTTCCGCATAAAAGACGTTTTGCGATTCGGTTCTCCTCCATCCTCTCCACCTGTCCCAACAAACTAAGTCTTCTATTCTTGATATATGAATCAATATCTGCTTCTCCATACAGAGTTTGGAGCTCCATGTTGGTGCGCATCTTCCTCTCTTGTTTACTAGACCGTATCTCTTCCTTAATACTTTCCTTTCTCATACTCTCAAGATTACCCACAACAAAAAGTGGCATTCTCCATATTCTCTTTTATACTTTTGTAATAATACTAACACAATTAATAATAATCTCTCTTATACTTTTGTAAAAAGCGATGTCTCTAAACACAGAGGAATCGCATTTCATAATACTCTAGAATATAAGCGGGCGACTACTACAGTGCCATATACCAGTTCACTTGTTCGTATTATAATCGAACGTCCTGAATTTCGTAAAGTTTATTTATTTTCAATCTAGGCCTATTTGTAAACCTACCATTATAAGTACATACATTTTTTTTTAAAATTTTATATTGTTTTTATTTTTTACTGTTTAGCCTCAACAGTATGTATGTTGTTGTTTATATTTATTTATGCAATTGCAAATATTCACCAAAGAAAAAAAAATACAATAAAAAAGATTGGGCTTATCTTACTGACAGATTTAAAATTATAAAAAATTTGTAATTATAAGTACAATTCCAGTTTTTTACAGAATATTTTATAGGTTTTCTAAGTAAGAGTCTGAATTTTTTAATTCAGTTAATAAACTCTTCTGATTCTTAGTTTCTATAATTTTAGGTTACGTTTCCCCTGAGGAAAAAAGGATTAGAGAGGAGAGGGATAAACGAACATGCCCAGGATCGTAGAAAATGGACTTCCACGTAAAATCAAACATAATTATAAATCAAAATAATGACGACAATAAAATTAAATTGCTACACAATTGATGAATTTAAAATATTCTTAATATATATTTTTTTTATTCTATTTATTTGAAATTTACAACTGTATATTCAAATACAATAAGTAAATGTGCTATACAAAGAAAATATGGCTTGATGGTCTTGAATGGTATCATCCAGTGATGAATACCATTAAGTAATTATGAGGTCGCGGGGACATCGACGCTTCAACGTCGTTGTGTGTTTCCTGGGAGAGTTTGAGATGAGAGTGCCTTGGCTAGAGGGTTAGGGTGAGATTGAATTCTTGAATGAACTCTGTTGTAGATAGATGAGGCAAGGCTGGAGACGAAGGGAATGTTGAGGTCAGTGTGAAAGGTGAGGTTGGATACGTAATAAGGACAACCTGTGATATGTCGGAGGATGTTTGATTGAAGGGTTTGAATTCGGTTCAGGTTGGAACGCTTTGCCGTCCCGTACAGTTCTAGTCCATATGTCCATAGAGGTCTTAGTAAGGATGTGTATAATAGTCTTTTATTCGAAAGAGATAATTTAGATCGATTATCGAGAAGTCTATGGAAGAGCCGAAAACGATTTTTGAGGTCGCAGCGTTTGAGTCGTGTGTGAGGATTCCATGTAAGTCTCTTGTCTAGGTACAGTCCAAGATAACGCGCATGGTCAGCAGGTGGGATGGGTGTTCCATTTAGATAGATAGGAGGGAGAGTTTTATGATTTAAGGTGAAAGTTATGTACTCGTACTTGCATTTATATATATTTACTTTGATTTTCCATTTTCTAAGCCAGGTTTCAAGTAGTGTAAGATGAGATTGCAGCGAACGGATAGCAATAACAGGATCGGAGTTAGGTGACAAGCGAAAGTGAATACTGAAGTATTTGGATGAGTGGGAATATCAGCTGTATATATTAAATAAAGGAGGGGTGCAAGGATGCTACTTTGGGGCACGCCGGCGTGAATTGGATGGATGAAAGAGAATACGGTGCCTTCACAGACTTGGAACAATCTGTCTGAGAGATAAGACTTTAGGATTAAATAGTTGGTACTGGGAAGAATGTCCTTGAGCTTTGATAACAAACCGTCATGCTACCCTGTCGAAAGCGTGTTCAATGTCTAAGAAGATTCCTGGGCAATAATGTTTGAGTTCAAGGGAAGAGGCGATGGTGTCTACTACTCGATGAGTTTGTTGGATGGAGGAGTGAGAGGATCTAAAGCCAAATTGATGGTTAGGTAAAATTTGAGGGTTTCTGTGATTGAATAGAGGCGTTTAATTAAAAGTTTTTCTAGGATATTTCCAAGGATAGGAAGAAGGCTAATGGGACGAAAGGACGACGGAAACTGAGTGGGTTTTTTGGGTTTAGGAATCATTCGAATTGTAGAAAATTTCCACAGTATTGGGAAATGAGTAGTTCTGAGGACTGCATTGAAGATGTATGTGAGAAATAGAATGGCTTTTTTAGGAAGCTGAAAAAGAATTTGAGAAGTTATTAGGTCATATCCAGGACTTTTTTTTTTAGGAAGTTTTCTAATTTCGTTTAGAATTTCAGACGGTGTGAATGGTTTAGGAGGCAGAGGCAGAGGTAAGGGAACTGCAAGGCTTGATATCACGTCTTCGATGTTTTGTGCATCTTGTAGGTCTTGATATGGAGTGAATACTGAGGCGAGGTGTGTAGCAAAGAGATTGGCTTTTTCTTCGTCAGATTTGGCCCATACGCCGTTGTCATGTCGAAGAGGAGAGGATGTATGTTTGTATTTTAGTAAATGTTTTGTGGCAGTCCATAAAGAATTATCCTTATTTGTTAATGTTTCAGTATATGTGGTGTAGTTAGTATTGTAATTTTCGTATATTTCCTTTTTCAGCTGTCGGGTTAGTTGGTTGAACAGTCTTTTGTCTGAAGGATATCTTGTTCGTTGCCATTTGGCTCGTGCTTGTCTTTTGCGTGTGATGAGCGTGCGTATGTATATTGGAAGATTATAGGCAATGGGTTTGTGATAGAATACATTCGTTTTTGTAGTTGCCGTCCAAATGCTTTGTTGCATTGAGTTAGTTAGGTCGTACACATTATGGTGTAGCTGTTGGGAAGTCTTTATAGGCACTTTTAAGTCCAGTTTCTGTTCAGGCGTCATTCTGAATAGATCCCAATCGACAGGTCCGGTAATAAGAGTGGGTTTCAGAGGTTTTGGTATAGGGGAGAGATCTAACACAAGTAAGACAGCTGTGGTCAGAAGAAAGGTCATTTAAGGTAAATGTATTGGTGTGCAATGTAGAGATGTTGTTGCAAATGAAGAAGTCGAGAAGGTCAGGGCGTTTAGATAAGGAAGAAGGCCAGTATGTTGGATGTGAGGGAGAAAGAAAGGGTATTTGTTTAAAGATAGGACATCGTGTAAGACACGACCGCGGGGGTTGGAGACAAGACTACCTCAGTAGGGGTGTTTTGCGTTATAATCGCCACCACAAATGAAGTTATGACTGAGCGACTGGAAGAATGTAGTAAACTGGGTATAGCTGATGGTTTTGCTTGGGGGACAATATACAGCTGCAAGGGTATAAGGAAAAGGATGGCATTGCAAGGAAACTGCAGTGGATTGGAGATAGTTGAGCGAATTAGAAGGCATTAGAAAATGAGATAATGATTTACGTATAAGGATAGCTGTGCCACCATGTGCGGGACCATCCGGATGATCGGTCCTGTATGTCGTATAGTCAGGAATGTGAAAATAAGATCGGTCTGTGAAGTGAGTTTCAGAAATGAGCGCAATGTCTATTGATAAAGGAGGTCAGTACGTTGGTAATGTCTGCTGAGGATTGAGAAGGTGGTTGAGGAATGTGTGAGAGTTGTGTGGATGGACCCGCGACCACTTGCGCAAATGACGTTGAGCCTGTCCTCCTCTTGGATATATATTGATGAAGTGGAGGGAAGTCTGCCTTCTGAGTTGATATTGGTCTTGATCTGACTTTGCAGGAGCTGAAGGGTGCTCGTAGACTGGACGTGTTCTTCTTGTCTTTACTAATTCTTTGTATACTAGGCATCCTTTGTAATTTGCAGGATGCTCTCCATTACAAAGTACACAGGTTGGCGGGATGTCTCGCAGTTTGCCACAAAGAGTCGTAATATGGTTTCCTGCACATTTGACGCATTTGGGAGTATGCTGGCAGTAGCTTTTAGTATTCCTGGCACCTTTTACCCTGTATGATGTTTCTCTGCTTGTGCGGGTCTTCCACTTTTATTTTTGTGTAAAACAGTGACTGAAGGTTGAAAATGTCTTGATTGTTGGCCTGCGGTTCTAAGTCAACGAAGAACATAGGAAGTGTCTGTTTTGTGACTGGATGAATTACAGGAGAGACTCTTCTGACTCTGTGACCGAGTTCCGTCAGCTCCTTTTGGATCATATCCAAAGGTGTGCTTTGGTGAAGATATCTTATTACAATGCGGTAGGACCTTTCTTCATTTATCTGATAGGTATGATATTCAGCTTTCTTGTCTTTTAAGTATTTTATTATTTTTCTATAGTCGTCTGGTGTTTTTGAATTGATTATGATATCAGTAACCCTTGATTTACAAAGAAAATTGTCTCTTCCTACTAGTTGGACAAATGCGTTACAAAGGTCTGCATAATTAAGTACATTTTTAACGTAAATTGGAGGAGGTCTTTTTGTCTTTGGAGTAGCTGTATGATTGGTTTCCATTGAGTCCGAAACCGAAAGTATTGCAAATGGGTTTTTGGAAAGAATGCCAGGTGGAGCTATAACGCTTAGTGAATCTGTGGCCGTAGTTGTAGAAGTTGATGGCGTATTTTCTATATTTTGTTCACTAAATACATCTAGAATTTTTTTCTGAGTTCGCCTTTTGAACTTCTTTGTTTTTGAGGGCGAATTACCTGCATAATTAGGTCTCTTCAAATCTTTTTTTGAAGTTGATGATTCATCCGAGGATAAATCTTCTGTATCGCCCATTTTTTAGTAATCAATTGTAAAATAATTAAGAGAAAACAAAATAATAATGGATACAAATTAACGACAGCTATATAAATAAATGCGTTTTTAAAGTTTATAATTTAAAATAATTGGAAAAAAAAAACAACACAGCCGTTATTATAAAAATGAAAGAAAATAACTAAAACCTACCGCAATAAAATTTCAAGTTTTTTTGTCTGATATGATGACCGGCCAAGGGTGCTGCCCCTCCCACTGCTACTAATAAGACACTATCACCACTACTATATGTTCTAATTACATTAAACAAGTTCTAACCTTTATGAATTATTATTATTTTTTTAAATAATAATAAAGACGTTAAACGTCACTAATTAATAAGAAAATATTCCACAGAAAATTACTGTTCACTGTTGGAAAGAAAATAACTTTAGTACAAGCACACAACCAAGAAAATTGTGACTATAATTGGGAAAGATGTTGACCTCACGAAGGTCAATCGAGAACTTTCATTCTTAATATTAAATTAAAAATATAATTTTTTTTTTTTTAAAGCTGCAAATTAAATTAATCCTTAACGGATGTTAATGTTGAAACGATGACATAATTGAATGTTTCTTTCTTGACCGATCTTTACTAAATTTCTTCATAACATAATACATCACCAAATACTTTTATATTAATCATTAACGTTCAAAAAATTTAGATGCTTTTTCCTATAAAGCTGTAAATTAAATTAAATTGCTTAGAAATACAACAACTTACCAAAACAAATTCCAAACATCATAACTGCACGACTGACCCAATATTAATATTCTAAATTTATTTTTTTATTGTTATTAAGAGGAAATTTGGCCATATGATCTGCACTGCAGTTTATTATCGTACTCTAGTGATGAAATATATAATATATATATATATATTGTAAAAGCTCTCTGAGCGAGCAGATTAGCCTATTTACCTATTTGGTAAAGAGCTACTATCTGAATTTGATGTATACGAGGTTTATTTAGTGTTATAAGTTAATGTGATTGTTTTTTACGTGTCTGCAGATAGTTTCTAAAATGTTCATATTGGAATTAACCAGTATTCATTGTAATTTAGTCGGCATGTCGATATTGTTCTTAATTAGTATCCTCCATAGTTTTTCATACTTTTTAATAAAAGTTTTTAATATCTGAAAAGTTTAAAGTTTTTAACCTTTTTAATAAAAGTAACACATAATTATAAACATAATTATTGAATTACATGTGGCAAGTCTATAGAATAATAACCATGCTATTTATAAAAACAATACAAATATTAATATCACTAATAATCCTCAAAACTAGGAAATCAAAAATCAACATTTTTGACACATGATGGCGATATCATTCTGTCTTATCATCAAACATTTCCTAACCAAAGCTTTAGAAAGATTGGTGGAACAGGTATATTAGGGATGAGGTTCTAAGTGTAACCCCTCTAAGTGCCCGCCAATACGCTTATCAACCAGGTAGGTCGGCAGAGGCCGCTATGGATGATCTTAATAGGCTACTCTCAAAATCTCTAGAGGATAAAGAGATTGCGGTAGCCATCTTTCTAGAATAGAGGGCGCATTCAATTATGTATTGCGCTCCTCGGTCACCAACTCTCTCCACTTAGGCTATGCAAATGACTTAGCGATTGTAGTAAGAGGCAAACATCCTAGTACAATCTCAGAGCGGGTACAAGACGCTCTTAACATGGTCAGGAACTGGTGTAGGGAGGAGGAGTTATCCATAAACCCCCACAAAACCATAATAGTTTCTTTCAGTTACGCCACAAGTTGGAAGGCCTTAACCCACCTAAACTTGGGCACACTCCGATTCCTTTTGCGCTGGAGGCTGAACACCTAGGGGTTACATTTGACCGCAGACTCACTTGGATTCAACACATCGACAAGACTGCACTCAAGGCCAATGTGTCGTTTAATAGGTGCAGACGACTCTGTGGCAGGAACTGGGGCTTGCGCCCCAGCCTGACCCTGGGATGGACCCAGGGTCATTAGACCCATGATAACTTATGGGTCGGTGGTTTGATGTACCAAGACTCTGCAAAAGGGGACGGTGGGGAGGCTGAGTGGAATCCAAAGGCAAGCATGCCTGGGTTTCACTCAATTTACCTCTAGGCATGATTCTGTTAGCCTGAGGTTGATAGAAGAAGTTAAGGCTGACCAGGTACTTGGCATGCCTACCGATAGGATGGTTCCCAAGCTTTATTTTGAAAGGAACTTCCACATTGTTATACCGATCAGGGATGAATGGGACAGGGATCGGCAGGCGCAAAGTTAAGATTAAGGCGAGCCTAGGGAAGTTACGCTACGGTCTTTAGGACGAAGTTGTGGCGTTACAACTCTGCGCTAAGGAGATTATAAGGCGAGGGTTAGTGGGTAGAAGAGTGGCCATATACTCCTATAGTCAGGCAGCCCTGAAGGCACTTTCCTCACACCAAATAGTCTCAATACTAGTGTGGGACTGTTTCTCTCCCCTAACCGAGGTGGGTGCTCGGAATAAGCTGACACTCGCCTGGGTGCCGGGGCCAACCGGGATTCCTTGGTAACGAAAGGGCGGACGCCCTGGCGCGGAGGACTCGAAGGATACCTTTATAGGCCCCGACCCCTTCTGCGGGCTGTCCAGGAGCCTCATTCACGCTTCTATCAAGGAATGGATAGAAGACCAGCGTCTGCGATGGTGGGGAAGTACGGCAGGGCAGAGGCAGGCGAAACCCTTTATTAAGAGACATTTGCCTAAATTTACCAAGGACCTACTGAGCCATAGCCGAAGGGATATAAGGCTAATAGTGGGTCTACTAACGGGACATTGTAGGCTGAATAGGCACATGACCATTTATTACTTGCAGATAACGCATTATGTCGTTTCTGCAGGACCGAGGAGGAAACCCCGGTGCACATGGCGGTGTGAGTGTGGCGGAATGGCAAGAACAAGGTTTCTTCAACTGGGGACTAGTAATCCCTAAGCCCCGAGCTTCATGACGGAGCCACTTTCAGCTTTGCTAGGCCTGATTAAGAGGGCGAAGCTGAAGGATGTGCTATAAACCCAGGAGATCCACAATAGACCTCTTAATGTAGGTCGCAGAATGAGGCGTGGCCCTCCCCACACTAATCTAATCTAATCATCAAACATGATGCCTTGTTGGAAAATCAGAAGATCAGGAACTAACGGAAGACGAACGTAACCAGCTTTGGCAGAATTTGAAAATGAAAAGAAACTATAACCACGTCAGTAATCCTGTTTTTATTTAGTATTAATTTATTTTGTTATTTGACTTATTTATTATATGTTATTTAACTTATGATTTATTATTATTTTATTTACATTATTTTTGGGATACATTGATCCATAGAAAGGAGTGAGTTTAACAAAATTACATATTTGATCAAATAAAGTTCTCTTCTCAATATGGAACTGACGACAGAACAAAAAAGTCTGGTGTGAAACACTCACACAACTTTCCCTTACTCAGGTTTTCTAAATTATAATTGGCAAATTTTGTAGTAAATATTTAATGAATTTCGTCAGTGTTTTTATGGAAAAAATCGCGAAAACGATGGTAGAATTGTATAATCAACTAAGATAGTACTTTAGAGGCAAATATAACCCTACACCTATCCCAAAAGCCCCCTTCAAATGAGTGTACCCAGAGAAATGTTTCAAATAAAAGTTGTAGCTCTTTATATGTCTAGTTCATACATTAATTAGGTTAGAGAAAATCATTGAAGCCGTCTTATAAAAATAGCAGAACATTGAAAAAAAATTTCTGTAAAATCCACTTCTGGTTCATCGCAAATCTGATTTTCTCCAAACTTGGAATTTCAACAACATATTTAATTCTAATTAATATTATTTAGATGATAGAATTGTGTAATAAACTGAAATAGCATTTTAGAAGACAACGTAAACCAACACCCCTCCCCCAAAAATGCCCTTAAATGCATTTTCCAGAAGTGTTAAAAAAAAAAAAAAATTGAAGATCTTTGTATCTGTAGTTGATATACCAAGTTTAAATAAAATCGTTGGAGCGATTTTTGAGCAAATTGCAGAAAATTGAAAAAAACCATTCAAGTAAGGTGATACTTTCAGTTGAGGAATTTTGACAGATACCGTACTGTTGGATCCCATATGATTCCCAGACGGAATAGCAAGTTTGGACTTTCTGCTATCTTTCTATTGCGAAAATGAATATTTTATTTTGAAAAATCAGAATAAGATGGGTACTTTCCAGGTTGAGCTGTAGTAGGTATATAAACTAGATGTGTAATTTGCATTAGGTTGGAGAGCTCAGGTTCATTTTTTGTGCATTTGAAATATCGTATGGGGTGATGTTTCTATAGTTTCTTTGCGTGATAAGGTATCAGCTGGTGAATTATCGAGTCCTCGATGTAGCGAATAATTGGCTTATGTAGGAAAGTTGTCTCATCTGTCGTGGTATAAGTGATAACTTTTCGTTGTACTTGCTAAAGGCATAGCCAACGGACGATGGTCTGTGAAAATATGGAAATTACGTTCTTCAAGAAAATATGGCATCCGCCGTATTTTGGAATATACTGCCAACAATTCACGGTCTTAAGTTGAATAGCGTCCCTAAGTAGGGAAAAGAACGCTGAGGTTTTGTGATATCATTTTCGGTTTGATGAATGGCATCGGTCATAATTGAGATCGGCGTATTTGGTGAAGAAATTGCATTAGCATTTCTCCATTTGAGATGCCATTATCGTTTTGCAAGCGTTGAAAGCATGTTCCATTTCAGGAATCCAAGTAATAGGCGATTTGTGCTTATGCTTTGAAGGAATGTGAATTGGGGCTTGAATTTCAGACATATGAAGAAAAAAACTATGACAGTTATTTATCATACCTAGGGATGTCTTGGTTTCAGAAACGATGTGAGGTTTAGGGTGTGATGTGATGGTTGTGGTCTTATCTGGTATTAAGTAGGCCCTTAGGAGTTATATAGAATTCTAGGAATTGTATGTTTTCTTGCATGAAAACATCTTGCTGACATTTATGGAGAGGTCATAATCTAAAGGCGAGAAAATAGCTGGTTTAAATGTAGAAGATGCTCTTTATAAAATTTGGAAAACACTAGAATGTCATCTGTGTTTACAAAAATAAAGGTAAGCCCCCTCCCCCCAATTGTGCTGTCGTTATACCTTCAAAAGGTTTGAGAAGCATTACATTCAAAGGACATCGTGACAAATTCATACTACCCACACGGAGCTGTAATTGCTGTTTATCGTTTGCATGCACAGGAATTGTAAGCAGGTCGTTGAAAATATTTTGCACCCGGATAAGGAGGCAGTACAATCTTGAATGTGTGGCACTGGGAATTCAATTGTTCAGTTACCACATGAACGCCAGTCACCATTTTACTTTTTAACAAGAAGGAGTGGTCTGACCCAGCGGCTTTTAGAGAGACACAGCATACAGTATACAGCATATGCCTTGCTGTATCATGAAATCAGACTCCTTTTTAGCAGTTGCAACCTATCTTGGTAGTCAGTTGCAACCTAGCAGTCGCTAGTCATCTTGGTTTGGCAAAACAGATGCCCCTGTGGTTATAATATGGTGCGAAACCTTACAATAGTTGATGGTTTATAAAGGTACAAAGTTGGAGATCTACTTCGAAGTTTATTAACAAGGCAGTTACTTCAGGCGGAGTCTCTGATTTAATCGCGGTGATTCTGATGGGGTCCGCTTGTATTGTTTGTGCTGTGGACGATAAAGATGTTGTTGAATCGATTAACCTCTTCAATTTCAAATAGACAAGCAAACCTAAGGTTTGCGGAAAAATCAGGCCCAAGTATATGGAAAACAAAACAAAGATTTTGCGAAGGCCTAAATCCAGATGTAGAAGTTTTTCATCAAAGGTTTTAATAGGGGGATTGTTGGCCACATTAGAGAGTCTTGTGAGGCCAGGTAATTGTTCAGGCAGTAAGTAAAGGTCAGAAATAGGTCTGTAGAGCTGTGATCTGGGACAAGTAACCGACCTGTTATGTTTCCAGACTCAGCAGCCTCTAGTCTGGAAGATGTCGCCTTTTCCGAAGGAAATGAACATGGTTCAAAGCGCTTGTTCTTTGAATTTCTTATGATACCTACATATCTGTGGTTGCTTCCTGTTATTTTGGTTACTACTGGAATCTGACCGACATCTAGATCTTGTCGAGAGCGAGATTTAGATCGATAACATAATTTATTAACTGTTTTAGTGAGTGCTTCTACTGTTTAACGGTAGTTATTGATAATGACTGTTGATGCAGCAATAATAGGAGTATGAATAGATTGAATTCTATATGCCATTTTCTCAATTGGTACATCGCAAATTTGCTGTGTGAGGTGACAATCCTTTTAACCACTCGTAGAATTTGGCTAAATATATTAGCAACAGCTATTCTCTGTATCTATTTCAGTAGTTGTGATGGGTTTTTCCCTAAAGCTGGGGAACCTAGCATTTTATTTAATTTTTCTTCTTCTGATTCGCCAAAGCGGCGAAAAATTGCAGTTTTAACAGAATCATAGTTTCGTATTTCAGAATTTCTGAGAGCGTCTGATATTTCAGAGAGATGGTGGGGCTCAGCAACAGATATTAAATGAATTTAATTTGGTTGTAGATGAAGTTATATTTGCAAGACCAAACTGAGCTTCGTTATTGTAAAAACAGACTTCAGGATCCGATGTCTAGAATCTATGAAGTTTGACAAAAACATGTTCCTACTTACCAAGTTCATTTGGTTCATATTTGCTAACTATCATCATAGTGTTGATGTTTAATGTGGTTTTTGCATGGTCAGCCTTCTATGTAGTGATGTTCGGGGTCACCAGTATGTTTATACTGAACTACTGAACTTAAATGTTTTAGGTTCTCTAAATAAATCAATCGAAATTTATAAAAATAAAACAGTACCACTTTATTTTGATTAGGTTGTACAAACTTTTAATGTTCATGAAATAAAGCATACAAAAACGAACGTGGAAAGGTCACCTTGAAAACCATGAAAGGTGCGAACATTATTTAACGGGCACTATATATACCGGGTGTTCCAGAATTTCACATCAGTATTTTAGGTATCTGTTCTGTAGCAAATAATAAACATAAAAGTTCATATACACATACGTTTTAAATCAATTTATCACAGATATATTGAAGGTTGAAGATTTATTTATCGAAAGTCCAAAAGTATAATACTAACAATTGCATATCGTAATTAACAATTGCATCGTTTATTTGTTTGACTGTTAGTATTAAACACTGTTTGTATAAGTTCTATGCGTGTTAAGCCGGCCATACATGCTACGGTCTACCGTACGGTAAAACTGTGCAGTTCTGTCTGCGCAGGCAAACCGGATGTCGTAGCGTTTGCCGGAGAGGTCCTCAGTTTCGCTATGGCGTTGATGGAAGACGATGGCGCACTGGCATTGACAGGCCTTGCGTAATTTTAAAAAGTAATCCAAAAACATTGAAAAGGAAGCGATCACAGTGGTGTAAAGATTGGTATTGAAAAAGAAAAATTATAGTCATATCTATTTAATGAATGAATGTTTAAAGAATTTTTGTGTACCAACTAACGACCTCCCTAGGCAGAAACTGGAAATTCACTAGCGCGGACTGCGCAGGCGGCCAGAGGACACGCCCACTTTTACCGTACGGTCTCACTCAAAAGAATTGATTTTCGATTTTGCTCCGGCCGCCTGTGCAGCCCCAAAACCTGCACAGGTCTATCCCCACACATGCTCCGGTTTGCCTGCGCAGGCAAAACTGCACAGTTTTACCGTACGGTAGACAGTAGCGTGTATGGCCGGCTTTAGTGAATACTATGTGCCAGCATTTTGTGTATTGTCATGGGAGACCCCACGAATTTCTTCACTTTTTCAGAACAAACAGACATGCTTTTAACTTATGGCAACACATAAAAATGGTATTGTTGCTGTCCGAAGATAACATGAAAAATTTCCGAACCGAATAATACCAAATCGTAAAACGTTTGAAGCCATTGAAAGACGTGTTAGGGAAAACGGCACACTAAAGCTTACCAATAAACGTCGGTCGACAAAGATTTCGGCGAACTGCACACGTTGAAGAAAAAATACTGGAATGTTTTTTCCAGTACTAGCACCAGAAGATTGTCACTTCGTTTCGATGTTTCCTCCACCAGTGCATAACAAACATGCGCGACCAACAATTGCATCCATTTCACATTACGCATGTGCACGAATGTGTTACTTCCTAAGCTGCCGGCTAGTTACTGATGAATCTTGCTTTACAAGAAATGGGATTACTAATTTTCGAAACACCCATACTTGGGACGAAGAAAACCCTCAAACGACTGCTACTACACATTACAAACATATTTTTTCATTAAATGTCTCGTGTGGTCTTTTTGGCGACAATCTAATCGGCCTCTTCTTTTGCCACCTAGGCTTTCAAGAATGTCATATTTGGATTTTTTGAAAATAATGTTTATGAGCTTCTAGAAAATATACAGCTTGCCAATAAGCAGAGGCTTTGGTTTATGCATGACGGTGCTCTCATATTATGACTGATTATTTAAACGCAACATATAGTAACCAATGGGTTGGTCGAAACGGACGTGTTAAATGCCACCACGATCTCCTGATCTAACCCGTTAGATTGTTTTCTGTGGGGCTGGATGAAGTCTATGGTTTATTCTACGTTTATTGGCACCCAAGAAGAGCTAAGAAATCGGATCGTGGAAGCCGCAGCTACCATCAAGGATCGTCCTATGCTATAAGAAGTGCCAAAGAAGCATGAATTCAACAAAACGGTGGCCACTTTGACAATTAATCTGAATTATTGTGTTGTCAAATATATATCTTTAAGCCCCATTATCTCTGCAATAAATTGATCTAAAATATATGTGTATATGAACTTTTATGTTTATTTTTTGCTACGGAACACATACCCAAAGTAGTGCCATGCAATTCTGAAACACCCGGTATAATTGAAAGAATTGGCTTACTAGAAAGTAAATTCTCTACTGTTGCGGGGCACCGAGGCGTTCCAAATTATTCTTAGAGGGCCAATAAGCTCCCGCATATTGTATCCTCTCAGAAGAGAGAAGAATGAGCTAAAGAGAATTACTACGATTACAAGGTATTGCCTCCTTAGGAAACACTGGCACAACAATATGGAGTCTTGTGGAGTTTCCACTTTGTAGAAAGCATGGCAAGAAGGAAGAAACACTGTTTCACCTGGATGTGATTGTGAATGTGTATATTTTACTCAAAATGATTCCAAAGGTTCGGGGTAGGAACATGTCGCAGGCCTAGCAATGATGATAGTATCTCTAACCTCAATCCTGACCTTTATCAGCGACAAAAGGTTGATTTAAGATCAAACTGGGTTGCACAATTGGCCGCATTTGACATATTTTAACTTTACAATAAAACCGGCCTGAATTGACACGGTGTTAAGAATTAGAATCCACCTAAAAGAAACTATTTTAATTAGGTTGAACATGAAAAAAAGAGGTTATCCCTTCTCATAATTTGAAAAAATCAGTAATCTAGCCTTAGGTGCAATACATTTTGTCTACCTAATGCTGTTTATGCAATCAAATGCTTGTTACCTTATTTACTAGAAGTGGAAATAGTTTATAATAAAAAACACTGGTAAACACTTGAGATTATTGAATATAATTTAATTTGAACTTCAGTAAAAGTATACATTTGTAAAAATAAAAAATATGTGGTAATAATAATTTTAGAAACTAAAGTCTCAAAGGAAAGAAGACTTAATATTCTTTATTAAAAAAAAAAAAAAGAAAAAAAAAATTGGGATATATATATATAAATTATTTAGGAGTTCATCAATGGAACAATTTATAATTATCTGACATTCCTATTTACAACTAAATTATGTATATATCTTCTACCAACTTATTTTATCTCACATTAAAATATCTCACTTTCAGTTCATTATCTATACTAAATTACATGTGCACTTTTACATGAAATAAAAAGAAGTATCTACCATGTATAAAAGTAGCATTTAAGAAACCTTTCTATCTCCAAATACAATTTATTTTCCATATACAATACAGTGTAAATAAAAAAAGTACATTTGAGCTAGGACTATATTGTTACAATTAGGAGAATCTGCAGATAATACAAGGAAATTACAGCACACAAAACAAAGCTACACTCAGATTTGGAAGTTACACAATGTTTTTATCATTTAAATTTGTCCTTTTACAATAAAATATAAGTAACTTTACAATAATCAGTAAATATATTACATTAAAATTAGATATATCACAGTAAATCATTAATTATATTTTAAACTAAAATACAAAAAAAAAACCAGAAGGAATTTATAGAAGTTCAAAGCTCGACTTGCTGGCATTTTTATCTTTTACACCCCAAAATCATTTTTATAACCTTTTTCTATTCCTTTTTTTTTAATTTTTTATTGCTACCTAGTATTCAGTTTAGAAGAGTCCACTGAATTTTTTTTAACTACTCGTTTCTTAATTTGAGCATCCATAACATCAGGAAGTAAACATTCAAGTTTCAATTCTGCCCACTTTGCCCTTACCCGCTCAACTAATCGCTTCTTATATCTGTAAGCAGTCCGATCTATAACTGAAGCTGACTTAACACAGTCATCACCACCGAATTCACATACCCTGTTAAATAAATAAATAAATTAGAGGGATACAAATATGATTGATCTTAAAATATAGTACTGAACAAAATAGATATTTTAAAAATGCAAGACAGTATATAAATCCTTATACTTAATGCTCCTTAAAGAACATAATATGATCAGCAAGGCAGGTTATAACTATTGTTACAAGTAATTCATTTTTACTTTCTCTTTCTTCCTCCTAATAAGTACTCCCAAGTATACTTCAACGACAAGCAAGTGGTCAGTTCGAACTTTGTAATGGATCACATTTAATGGCTGCGAGTGAATACAACCATTTACCTCTACAGTTTGCGTTCAGCAGTGACACTGTTCGTTGCCAAAAGTAGTCATGATCACATTGAAAGTCAGACGCCTTATATCACATAAAGCGGAGTCGCAACAGAATAACTCGCCCATCAAACAATGAAGCACATTACCTAGTAGCTGCTTATTATTTGGGAAAGGGTCGAAAACTAATTAGTTAAAATAGAAACAAGAGGATAGAAAACTAGGGGTTGTCTGGTTGCCCTTTAAGAACTATTAATTGTCTCCAAAATAATGCTAGAATGGTAATTAGCCCTCATGGACAAGAGTTTTTATGTTTGCAAACTTGCTAGAGCGTGAACCTCTCCATTCTCTTTTGAAAGGGGTTGGAGTGGCTCGCTTGTTTTATGTCCCCTGAGTGATCACATGCGTATCCCATGGCCTATCCAACCAATCAAATATGTTTTAATTTGATGTGACCAAAATGGATCTGAAGGTAACTTGAAATTGTCTTTTGTTTAAAAACCTCTGAAGACACCTATATCGAAGTTTACTATATCGTAATAAATAAACGTAATAAAAATTATCGAGTGAATATCTAAAATTTGAATTTTTTGTTTTTGTTTGAATAATACCAACCAAACATGCTTTGTATTAGCAACATCTTTTCTCTATGTGATGGTAGTAATATATTCTAAAGAATATAAGAATATTAGGAAACCATAATGAAAGAATGTAACATTTTTCTCTTCTTCAATGTGAAAATAATTGTTAATATTTAAAATTTACACGAATGCCATAATAATTAAATTATTACAATTAAGAATATGTCTTAATGTATCTAGCACTTCTTAATATTTTGTACGGATTTATTTACTACTAGCTCTATTAGATAGCAATTAAACAAATTGCTCCACCAGAGACCGCAAGGGATTTTTCATATTACTTTCCTATGTCTTGAGAGCAACTCTCTTCTTTGCTTAGCTTTAAGTGGTTTGTCAAGCAATATCCTATTTTTTTTTTAACCGATCTTCACTAAATTTATTCATAACATTATTATTTATAGAAAGCTGGTTATTTGAGAATTATGTTTTGTTACCTATAATGATTTAGGATTGCAGCATCCGATGGAACATTAAGAGTCCCATGACCTGGTACAAATTCCCAAACAAAATGATTGCCTGCCTCTATAACGAATTCTGGGCGGCAGACATATTTGGACCTTTGTTTATGTGGATGTAACTTAGCACGTCGCCTAGTTTTTCTTAAAGTTGTCAGACTACTTTCGAATGGTTCATCAGAAAGAGTCATATCGTCAGGCCATTGTAAGTAGAAAAATGCGTTTTGAAAAGAATAGGATCCTGTGGATTTAGTGTTCAATCTTGTGCTCATCCACCTGTAAATAAAGAAGATAATTCATACATGTAGTTTAAAAAAATGCTATTACACATTAATTGATAGTTTAGAATAAACTGATATATTATCTTAATTGGTTTCCATAAATTATATTTATTCATATCAATGCTTTAAATGAATTAATTTAAAAATAAAATTAATACCATAATTAATTTCTCTTTAAGCAGAATGAGGAACAACACGACAATTGAAGCTAGTTTATAGTAAAATAACTACATCTTTTCAAGTACTTCACATATATACAATTTTTACATCAGTTATAATATCTCTTTAGATAACAATTGAGGAGTGAAAATCCCTTGCCCTACCACCGAGATCTCGAGGAATCTTTTGTCAAAGATTCCTGTCCCCTCTTCTCTGACTTACTTATATCTTCTTTATGTCTTGAGAGCATAGCTTTATGTAGTTTGTCCGGCAACATCCTTTTGGAAACTACAAAAGCTATGCAACCATATTTGAAAGAAAGACAAATTTGGACAGACCTCGTGTTTCTGTAGATCACATTTCTTTAAAAAGCCTTTTTATAATAGCTTTATTGAGGAGAAGAAATAAGCAGATTTGGCGCAAGATTTTTCTGCTCTAGAACCAGCAAATTGTATAATCTGTAGACTGATTTATCTATTGTTGAAAAAGTATTTCTGAGTCGCTTCCTCTTCTAACAGTTACAATCTTTTTAGTTAGTAAATAATTGTACATTTCTATTTTAAATAAATTATTATCGACAGATACTTGAATATCTGGAAATTAACAGAACTTGAGACTTCATATTTCTAAGTCTCCTTTTCTTTCTGCTGACCATTTTCAGGGCATTCACCCATCTTCAGATTTATTTAGTACAAGGGTGTAAAAATATGGACCACCAAAATGTCCACACTATTTAATACATAATTTTAAGATGGATATAAGATGGTCCCCGAGCTCACGCCCATACCTGCCGATTGAGGTACACTCAACCACTTTAAACCACTTTCCATTCAGTTGTCCGAGGCGAGTCACTGTCTCGCCATCGCATACAAGAGATGCTTTGGAATAATCCTTATCCCCATGTAGCATCAGGATAGAATAAAAACGGTGTTCTCCCTCTGTTTGTGCCTCTCCATCTGGACTTCGACGTCTCAAGCCTCCTTGCATTCAGCAGCCAAAATCTATAATGCTCCCCTAGATTACCCACGGGCACAGGCTTTGGTACTATGATTAAACCAAAGCTCGCTGCTTGGCTCTTCCTTAAAAGATAACGACAGGCTGTACTAATCACGTCCAGATGAAGGGGAAGACATCCTGTTAATACCTAAAGCACCTCAGTGGAATCTGTGCGGCTGAAGTGGTCCATCATAAGGAGCATCGATTGCTGAATGGCAAGTAGATTCCTCAATACAATAGAGTTATGCCCGAGACTTAGAGCCCAAACTGAAGCGAACAACGCCACCTTCGCAAGTAATTCCCCTCTGTACATGACTCTTACTAGTTCATTTTAAAGCCCCCACTCGTTCCTCATTATTCGTCAGAGCAAACTAACTAACTTCTTTGATTTCTTCTTCAGCTCTTTAATGTGAGGGCTAAAGCTCAATTTAATGTCCAGCATAACACTTAAGTATTTGGCCTCCGAATCCATCTCAGCCGACCGGTTTTAAAACGGACAACTGGTTACCGTCTCAAAGCCAACGAACCTTTTATCAAATGGCAACCGTATTCTCTAAGGAAATACGCAATTTATTTGCAGAATACCAAGCCTGTGTACTATCTGAGCCTGGTTGTTGGGCATTGAACTGAATCTTCACCCCATTCATGGCCAGCTGGTCGATGTTTCGTTATACCTAAATGCCACATGTCCCGGCACCTATTCCAGCCGAACATTATTGTGCCGGGGGAGTTTCTCAAATAATATAATTCCAATAATGTCGAAAATAGGTCGATATATATATATATATATATGTATGTATGAGAAGATTCAGAAAGTATCAACTGGTAATTATAAACTACAAATCTGAATGCCACACAGGCTTTCTTTAATTAGGTTAGATTACAGGAATGATTATAAATGGAAATTATTTTATTTGACGCAAATAATTCAAGTAACCAATCCAAATCAGTGGTCTCAAATAAATTTGTTATACTTAAATCAACCACCAATAAAAGGCTCATTCAGCCATTCTAAATCTAAAAACCCTTCCTAATATTAGAGATAAAAGTTTTATCCATAATATATAACTCACTGTATAAATTGTTGAATCGTATCATTATGTTTTGGCATGACTATTTCATCCATATCTATCAAAGCAACATAACTGAATCTGTACATATATCTATATAAACAGTCATTAAGGGCTGCAAAGAGCCCTTCAGTTCTTATTTCACGTTGTGAAGCCATATCTAATTTCCAAGGAAGTACCGTTACACGACCTGAAAAGTGAGTTCATTAGGTTATATAAAATTACTGTTACATATTCTTAATTAAAGCAATACAATGAGATTCAACAAAATAACAAACCTTCACGAATGTAATGATTTAAAATGCAATTTGTCGTGGAACTGATAGAATCATTGTAAAAAGTGATATGCTCCATTCCCAATAAACTATTTAATTCAATAAATTCCAACATTTGTAGAGACTGAAACATATTTTAATACATAATTTAAGTAATATTGTTCTACCATAAATTCAGATGGTGGGTGCTGAATAAATTATATGAATGCCATTCGTATGGTTTTGTTAGGAAATTACTAAAGTTTATATACCCACATAACTTCACACCATACCCACATCATAGTTCTGACAATCAGGTGATTTTTGCAGCAATTTTTATCTATTTTACCGTGTTTCAAGCGTCTTATTAACGACTTTTAGCTAGTTGGAGATTTAAATACATTATAAACTTATGCCAGTCGCACAGACATCGATTTCGATCGTAAGATAAAAAAAAAAAAATAGCGGAACGAAGCTTGCATACGTTACGAACTCAACCGGCACGGCCAGATTGCTGTGTGGCTGCCATCTACTGTCACTACAACAGACGATCGCCATGCCGTAGCCGTGAATGCAGTGGTAAAAGTGATCAAATGCATGCTGGCGCAAACCATAATTTTATTCGTACGGTGCCCTGTCATAATTACTTCGCCTCCCCTGTTCCCATTAATTATTTTCATGTGTATGCTCTTTATTTATCAGTTCATGCTAACTTTAAAATAGTTGTTTAGTTTGTGACGCTTATATACTATATGCATGTTAACTGTTCTAGTGTTAAATTTTTGTATTATATTGTATACTGAAACTCTGTTAAGCCAAATGAGCCTACGCCGCCTACGGTGATGGTACAATAACCACGCTGCAACAATAAGTTTAGGGTCGATTACTTAATGGATGAATGAAATACTTCGTTCGGCAAAATATACTTCTTAGGGCAAAATATCGTGGTGTGTGCAAGGAACGTTTTCAAGATAAAGTAGTGTACGATAATTTATTGTACAATCGAAATCGATGTTTGTGCAACTGGCCTTACTGCATAAATTGTTGAATCGTTCGTTATGATTGGCACATATAAGTTTTTTTTTATGGCGTGTTAACATTTCTGACTATTGGCGCCAAAAGCCTATCACATGCAGTGAGCTGTTGGGAGTATAACATAGGAAAATCTAAGGGAAGCACTGGACTTGAACCAAGAACCTTCGTACAGAAGTCCAGCGCGCTACCACTGATCTAACCACTCCCCTAGCGTTTAGGGCATCGTTCCGAGGCACTCGGGCCTATCAATCTAAAAAAAATATTTCACATTTTACTGATATATATTTTTCGTACTACCTATAATAATTCTTACTACTTCATGTTTCTTTCTGTTTGTTCTTTGAACATAAACATAAACTAATATAATTCTTCGAATTATATACTAATATAAACTTTCACATCTTGAAATATTTTATCTCATTTTTGTAAAAATCATATTTCGAACAACTACTGAATTCAATAACTTCATCTATTTTTATTTATCAGATAAATATTTGACATACTTTTTTTTTTTTTACCTTCCCTTTTTTGATTTAAACTCAAAGTATATAAAATGTTCAGAAAATGCATTCTTATGTCTAAACAAAAATAAGTTAATCAACTAAAAATATGGTAATCCCCTTTTAGTGATATTCTAGCTCCGAGATCTTAAAAAAAAAAAAAAAAATATAGATTGTAATGTTGCAAACTTCCAAATATCAATTTTCCTGGAGAAATATTTCAAATAAAAGTGATGAGCATTAATGTGTGTAGATAGTATGCGAAGTTCCAAGAAAATCTATTGTCAATTTTTTTAAAGAGTCGCGAAAAATTAAAAAAAAAAAAAAAAATATTTACTAGGGCGAGCACTTCTGGTTGGTGAATTTTTTATCTTGAAACCTTAGTGCAGATGCCAGGCGAGCACCTAAATCCAATATTAAGTTAAGACATTCCTGCGAATTTTTTTGGTTTTGAGATATTTTTTCACACATAAGAGCACACGCGCGCGCGTGTATACCATTCGCCAAAAATTACTTTTCGGCCTCAGGGGACCTCTCAAATTATGCATTTTCGGTGAACACTTAATTATGAAAATTTGACGGGTTCTTAATTCTGCAGGGCTTTTTGAGAACACAAGATAGAGCTGAGAGCAGAATATGAAAGTTTTGACGGCTAAGTAAAATAAAAAGTGTAAATTAAAAATCTCAAGTAATTTTTGTTCCTGAGAAATGGCCAAAAAACTGAGCATTGGATATATTCAGTTCTTTAGTGAGTATTTTCTGACACAAGATAGTAACATTAATTTTCTATCGGATTTACATGATGAAAAGTTTTCTCACACAAATTTACTGTTGTTTATTAATGGAGAAAAAAGTCCAACTCTAGACGCAGTTGTATTCAGAATCAATAAATTATTCCGTCTTGTAGCCAATGCTGAATATATTAGGGAAACAATCAAAGTGATAAAAAAATAAATAAAATCCAATAAATTTTCTCTCAAACTATTAATCAGAAACCTATTGTTAGAGTATTACTTTGTGATTTTTTTTTTTTTTGCAAGAGGCGAACGTTCATTTTTAAAATTAAAAAAAAAAATGATTAAAAACTACTTTCGGTTTACTTGAGTGCCAAAATTAGCGATATTTTCAAATTCAACATTAATCAAGTGATTAAAGACTACCATAATTAATGAATTGAACAATATCACTTTTGTCGTATTAGTTTCTCTTATTTGTAGGAAGAGGATGTATTGCGATCCTGCCAGATTTTCGAAATTGAATTTTAACTGGACATACTTGTTTTGGGGTCCCTCAATACGAAAAAAAAATGCTTATAGCGAATGATGTCAATGTATAACAGAATATCTCAAAAAACGAAAAGTTGCAGGAAGATTAAACTTGATGGGTTATATTTAAGCATTACCAGGGGCGGGTGCTGGTGTAGTGGTTATGAGCATGGACTTATAAGATGGGAGGACCCCCCGTTTCGAGATCCAGCTATAAAACTGGACTGCTAAATTTTATATTTGTTTAAAAAATGTTAATAGTAAAGTAGGTGCTTCCGTCCCCATCCACGACACCTAATTTGGTAGTTGGACGTTAAGCCCGCTTGAAAAAATAGGCATTACTTTACTTTTTCAGCATTACCATTACATCAGACACGAAGATTTCGGGCAAAATCCATCAACCGGAAGTACGAATTTACTGAATGTTTGTTGTTGTTGTTGTTGGTGTGAATTTTCTCGAAAATATTTGAATCATTTTCCCGGGGAAATTTATTTTTAGAGTTTCTGGGGGAACACTAATTTACATTGCTTTTTTCTAAAGTACTACTTCAGTATAATATATGGTTCTACCACCTATATAATATTAATACTTATTAGAAGCATTGATAGCATTCCAAATTTGAAGAAAATCGGTTTAACGGGAAGTGCAATTTTACGAATTTAGTTTTTGAGTTTCCTGTAATTTCCGCAGAAACGGTTTTAACGATTTTCTTTGAACTTGGACTGCTTGCTGCTTGGACTGCTTGCTTAACACTTTTATTTGAAACATTTTTCTGATAAAATTGTTCTTAGGTGGTTCTGAGGAATATGAGAGGTAAAATTTCAAATGTGTTTGTTCTTATTGGCTCTCTACAATGTAATCGATCTCTGGTACTGCCTCTGTTGGTAGGTTGTCACTTGTTACTTTCTCTTACTTCTACTAAGAGGAAGTATTGTAATCCTATCAAATTTTCGATATCGGGTTTTGAGGTCCTCTGAGTAAAAAAAAAAGTGGTTTTTAGCAAATGGTCTGTATGAGTATGTATGTAAGCTCAAAAACGAAAAACCGTAGAAAGTTTAAACTTGATATTACGTTTAGGTATCAACCATGGGATCTGACAGTACGTTATCTGACAAAATTCCTCAACTGGAAGTACCACTTTACTAGTTGTTTTTTTTTTTTTTTTTACTTTTTTTTGCAAATTTTCCTCAAAATGGATCCTACATTTTCTTCAAACTTAGTATATCAACTACACATACAAAAAGCTACAACTTTTATTTGTAACATTTCTCTGGAAAAATTTATTTAAGTGCACTTTTGGGGTAGGGATGGGGGTTAGGTTTTCACATTACGTGCTATTTCAATTTATTCGACAATTCTGTTATCTAAATAATGTTAATTAGAATTGAATATGTTGTTGGAATTCCACGTTTGCAAAACATCGGATAATAGGAAGTGCGTTTACTTTACTACTTTACTAAATGATTTTTTTCCTTTTTCGCGATTTTCTCAAAAATGGTTCCGACGATTTTTCTAGAAACTTCTTATATAAACTAAACATACAAAGATCTACATCTTTTATTTACAACATTTCTCTGGGAAAATTCATTTAAGGGCATTTTTTTAGCGGAGGGAGGTCATGTTTTTCTCTAAAGTGCTATCATAGTTGATTATACAATTTTATCATCCAAAGAAAATTATTTACAAAATAAATAGATGGCCAAAATTCCGAGTTTCTAGGAAATTAATAAACCGGAAGTTGCGCTTTTACCGAACAGTTTTAACAGTTTTCGACGAATTTCATTAAATTTGGTTCACAAACTATAAAATTTGTCCATTATAATTTTGAGAACTGGAGAAGGTAAGAGAAAGTTGTGTGCATGTTTCACACCAGTTTTTTTTTTTGTTTTTCTTCAAAATTATTTTCTAACCAATTCAACAGTTAATGTGATTAAGTAGCGCACAAAACGAACTATATAATATCAATTAGTAAGCATAAAGTAAAGAACTTTATATTTGCACATTTATAATCCTATTATTACTTTCTCTTACTCCTAGTAAGAGGAAGTATTGTAATCGTGTCAAATTTTCGATATCGAGTTTTCCACCGGCAATATCCGGTTTGAGTGCCCTGAGTCCAAAAAAGAGATGGTTTTTAGCGAATGGTCTGTATGTGTGTGTTTGTGTGTGTGTCTGTGTGTGTGTGTGTGTGTCTGTGTGTGTGTATGTATGTGAACAGCATAGCTCAAAAACGAAAAATCGTAGAAAGTTCACTTGATATTACGTTTAGGTATCACCATGGGATCTGACTGTGCGTTATGTGTCAATATTCCTCAACCGGAAGTACCACTTTACTAGTTGTTTTTTTTTACGTTTTGCAATTTTCTCAAAAATGGCTCCGAAGATTTTCTTTAAACTTGCTATATCAACTACACATACAAAGAGCTACAACTTTTATTTGAAACATTTCTCCAGGAAAATTCATTTAAGGGCACTTCTGGGGGAGGGGGTGGGGTTATTTTTCTCTAAAGTGCTATCACAGTTGATTATACAATTGTATCATCCAAACAAAATTAATTAGAAATAAATACAGGGCCAAAATTCCGAGTTTCAAGAAAATTAGTAAACCGGAAGTGCGCTTTTACTGAAAAATTTTTTCAGTTTTCGACGAATCTTATTAAATTTGGTACACAAACTATAAAAGCTGTCAATTATAATTTGGAGAACTGGAGTAAGAGAAAGTTGTGTGAGTGTTTCACACCAGATTTTTTTTTTTCATCAACCTTACGAAATTTATCTAAATATTTTTTTTGGAACTTCCTTTTTAGGAATTTTTTTTTCAATGATAATTGTCTGATGTGGAACATGTATGGACATGTAAGTGACTTCGGATGATTTTTGAGATATTTTGTTCACTCACTCACGTAGACATGCGCGCGCGTGATTTCTTTTAATCAGTTATAGGATGAAGAAAAATTTATCAAGTTACAATTCAGATACAGTTTTATTTCTGTCGTTTCAAATTTGATTCATCATCAAGCAGTGTGTGCGTTCCTATGGTATAAAGTGCAAAATACAATATATTAAATAATAGTGAGTAACGTAATGTTTTTATATGGATTCTGCAGTGAGTACAACGCATGACAGGGCGACATCGTCATCGGCGTTGGAAGTACTATTGGCAACTCTACATCGGTGTTGTAGAGGTATAAGGTCTCTACAACATTCGATTATAGGGGAAGGAAAGAAAGGAGAGATGCAAAGCAGGGTGGATAAGAACTTTTAGAAGAGGTTATACAAAGATTGAGGCCAAATTGAGACAAGCGAACCATTTATTCTCGCCAAAATTGATGAGTACGAAGTGGGGGTTCGAGAGAGGTTATAAGAACAGTATTAGCAATATGAGAAAGGACACTCTCAAAACTGAAGAAAGTAATGACATGGTTCTTGGCAGAAAAAAACTGGTCGCCTGTCTGGAAAAAAAACTTGTCTACAGAGGCTGAACAAAGGAAGATCTGGGACTGTAGTGGGTATGACCAATATTTTCCAGGCTGAGATCTTAAGTACATTGACTCCTGCTATATGGTGGAAGAGTGGCAGGGGAAAAAAGAGGTGAGGATATTTTCTGACAGTCAAGCTGCACTAAAGGCTGGAGCTCTAAACTCCAGTGGGTGAAGGTAGGAAACGAATTAATGAACTTCCAAAAAAAATTAATAATAAATGTGAAAATAGATTTGCAATTCGATTTTAGAAATAACATTGTTAAAATTGTATTATCGATAGATCCTGTGAATAAGGAAGACTATTTTTCGTGTGTGTTGGACTAATCTCCTAGTTCTAGGTAGGTTACTAGCCAGACTTCCACCCAACGACCCAGACTAATCGATCTGTATCCTCATACAAAAGCAAAAAAAAAGTCAACGAAATTTTATATTTAAATTGAAATGTAACGCTAAAAATAAAAGAATGAACAGTCTAATCTCTTCATCAACTATTTGAGATGAACAAGTACGTGTACTTGGATAATCAAATGGAAACTACAATTAATCGACAGTAATAATATTTAAATACAATGAAAAAAAGGATTTAAATTTATAAAATAAATTGAATTTAATTTATTTAGCTTCTTCAGATTTCTCAATTAAAGAGATATACATATATATATATATATATATATCTTTCTTTTGATAGAAAAAAAAAAAAAGACCACAAAGTAGAGATAATAAAACAGAGAATCTATTATATCTGTTTCCATTCATTTGAATGACACCCGAAGAAGTTTTCTTTAAGTAAGCCCATTTCTTTAGTGTCTCTTCATATCCACATAATATCGAAAACAACCTCAACTACAAAATTAGGTACAACATTCTAGAGTGAAACGCTCATACGGCTTCAACTCAATACTATTATTATAACAACTGGCAAATTAGCTTCAAACACGATTTTGTTGCCTTTAATGTAAATGCAGATGACAGTGGAGGCTTATATTGGTTTTCAGCACATGGTTCATACGCAAAATGTTATTATTCTATTATAGTCAGCGCTTCGATCATTTTCAACGTCAAAGATCTCACAGAAAATCCATCAATTTATCCGAAGTAAAACATTTTATATAGTTTTACTCCTTTCTACTTACTTATCCAACCATACAAAATCCACTCGGAGCTAGCTCAATTTCGCTACACAAAATTCCACACTACAAACTAAACTGACACCATAATCCTCTAATCCACAATATTTCCTTCAGAACACTTCCCAATAATCCTAGCTGGAGGCTGAAATGACGGTAGCCACACGATCATCTTAACGTATAACGCCGATCTCGGGTAGCTGCTGTATAAGCTTGCATAGTGGCGAAATCACGGCTTCCATCACTGGATGGTCGTCGTTCATACCACTCAAATAACATGTGTATATATATATATATATATATATATTATTATATTTATATACATATATGTACACACAAATTACTTTAAATAAATAAATTTTTAAAAAAAGTTTTCACTCCAAGATTAAAAAAACAAAAATCTGATATGAAACACTCACATGACTTTCTCTAACTGCTGTTAGTACAATTATATATACAAAAGGAATTTGAAAGTTAACGCCATAAAATCCGCAAAACTATCTAAAATCCCCACAACCTAACAAAATCTTCTCAAAAATTAAAACCCTATTGAAAAATCTAACAAAACACATACGGTATACAAACTTCAACTGTAACGCTTGCTACATACGTAAATCCAAATAGTTTTTACAAAAAAGACTCAGACAACATGAACTAGACATTATTAACAAAAAAAACTGACAGCACTGCTCTCTCTAAACATTTTCTGACTTTTAATCATGCCATCGATTACAATATAACCACTTACCCCCAACCATTCAAAACGTCTTCTATCCGAATCCTGACAAATTCACCTCCATTCGAATTCCATCAATTTTAAAAAAGACAAAAAAATCATAACTTTAACTTACAACAGTATTTTTCTGACCCAAAAAAAAAAGATACTCGCCAGTAATTTGTTCTTCCAAATTTGAAAGTGCCGCGCCTCACTACAAACATTTTTCTTATCCCTCCCATCTTTTAACAGTTTTTTAAATTTTCAAAAAATACACTCTCTTCATTTTAGTCTCAACGTTCACTCCTCTCCTACCCTAAAGGTATCTTTATCTGTCTTATTTTCTCTTATTGTTAATATCATTTATTTAATTTACTGTCACTTCTGTTTTATAATTTCTTCTGTTAATATTTCTTTAATTCAAATTTTTCTTTTTTTCTTTTGTTATAAATCTATGCACTTTTTCCTAACTACAATACTATACAATAATGTATTTTCTCCAATAAATTTTTACAGAGCTCCTGAAGAAGGGCCCCATTGATGTCCCCGAAATGTAGAGCAACAAAGAATTCTTTTTCTTTAAAAACTCCTCAGGCCATTGCCGCATAAACATCTCATTGTTATCTAAAAATCAATTTATGAGAAGGGGATGAGTTTAAAAAGGACATCGTTACTGAGTGAAATTCCGAAAAACTCAGAAAACTATTCTGTATATTGTTCACACATCCGGTTAATCGAATTTCTTCAAATTTAGAATTCCAGCAAATGATGATTGTAATGTATATTAATATTATGCAGAAATGGTAGAACCGTACATTGTAGTGAAATGTTATTTTAAAGAGAAGCTCTGAACGCTACAGTTCCCATAGAAACCTATCTCCCACAAAATCCATTTTCCCGGGAAAATGTTTCAAATAAATTTGAGTAAAGTAGCACTTCCGGTTAATGGATTTTGAACAAAATCTTTTCGAGAAATTAAAAAAGAATAAAGAAAAACATAAAACAATATTAAAACTACCAATGCAATTTGATGTATATTAAATATTATATTACGTAGGTGGTGAACCAAATAATTTACCAAAATCGATCGTTTGTTTAAGGGAAAGACTTCCTGAAAAAAAAAAAAAAAAAAAAATTTTGAAGGAACAGTAATGGGCCTTTTATGGAGCCTAATTAGTAAGCAAAAAATTTATGGGAAAATTATTGAAGCTATTTTCTTTTTAGGAAAATCATGAGTGACTGAAAGGAAAAGAAACTAAAAAAAACTTTCAGTAAAGTCGCAATTTCTGGTTAACAGTATCTCCCCCCCACCCGAAACTTTAGTGTCTATTTCGAAAGTACGTAGTTTCTCAAAATGGAATGTCAAATGTGAGGTTTTGTGATTTTTGTTTTTCGTATATGGGGATCTCAAAATAGATATACATCCTGTGAGAATTCAACTCTGAAAATTGATCACGCCCAAGGAAGAATAAGTAAAAGAAAATAAATAAATAAATAAAACAAAAACAACAAAGTAACAATGTATAGGACTACACTATTTATTCTACCAATTAGAGATAAACAAAAAACCGCAAGGGTGAATTTTATATCGTATAATGATTTAAAGAAGGAAGTAGTTCCGCTATTGGTGTTGTTACTGTTGTTACTGGGTGTGTGTGGGAGGGGGGTCCCTACAGTAAGTCTTAAGGCAAGTATCAAGAGATATATCGGACTAAACTCCTACCCAGTGTACACACGACCAAACACAACAAGTAGGGTAAGTAGTAACACAACTAAATAATAACACAGCTAAACATGTTTGCTGGCTTTAGTTAGGATGGTTCACATCGTCTAGAATTTCCGTTCTCATATAAATGTTCCCTTGTAACCAATTAAGAAGCCCTTCTTCCTATGTATGTGTGTATATATGGGAACTATATTATATTATATTCACGCATACAGAAACACATACGCACAGCTGATAAAAAAGAAAAGAAAAAAAAAATACAAACAAACACACATACATACTTAAACATATACACGTCATGCACCACTTGACACTAAGTGACTTGACGGTTCCAATAAGAGTCACAACTTGAAACACTTGCTGCCGACATTTATAAAACTTTCCAAGATAAGAGTGGGGGTTTCAAATGTGCTGTTACAACCTAGAACATAAAGAAAGGTTCGTTATTTCTGTTGTAATAAAAAGGTATTGTTAGTTACCATTTTTACTTTCTCTTACTTACGTAAGAATGAAAATACTGCGATCGTGTCAAATTTAAGAAATTGAATTTTCACCAGAAAATACGAGTACATGTTTTGTAGCCTCCAGATAAAAAATGTTTTTCACCAAATTGTCCGTGAGTGTGTGAACAGAAATGTCCAGTGTGAAACACTCACACAATTTTCTCTTACTGCAATTTACTAAATTTCTTCAAACTTATAACTACATGTTTATAAGTCTTCAATATTTTTAGAGGTCCATCTCTCCCAGAACCCGTCGAAAATAGATTTTCTGCGAAAAAAGTTACAAAAAAGAGTAACAGGGTTTCTACAAGTGTCGTTAGGACCCCCCAAATAAGGTTTCGAGGACACAATAGATCTTTCAGGTCGCAGTGCACTATCCCCTAAAAAGAATCTAGGATCCTAAATGAAAATCTGTTGTGTCTTTATGGGGAAAAGCGCAGGAAACTACAAAAAAAACAGTAACGTTACACTTCCGGTGACCAATCTTTTTGAAACTCAGAATTTTGGTATCCCCATTTAATTAAATTAATATTATACAAATAATATAATCGTAAAATAAACTGAAATGACATTCAAATAAACTTCTCTTAAATGAATTTTCCCGGAAAGATTGGTCTCTTTGCGTATATACCTTGAGTGTGTGTAATGTAGTCAGGTCAAAATGGGTGGACCGGATAGATGTATCACATTATTCAATAGATTTTTTTTGAATTTTTTGCGTTTTCCTAAAAAAAAAAGCACTATAAACATGATATATCAACAAAATACTTGAAACATTTTTCCACAACAATTCATTTAAGGGGTGGGATGTTCTGGGAGATAGGATTCACCATGTTAGACAACCCTCTATTTTATCATTTCAATAAATTATATATAAATGCGTCAATCATCTATACAATATTAATAAAAATTTGACGTTTGGTCAAAATTCCTGATTTGAAGAAAATCGATATACCGGAATTACGACTTTTATACCAATTTCTGTCGCACATACTTATGTTTTCAGTTATACATGGCAATTTGTTAATTTTGCGGTTCTTACACACCCCACCCCACATAAAACGTACACATACACACTTTTTCGGATTCAGGATACACCAAAATATGTACTTCAATTATTTCTGCAAATTCAAATGTTATAAAAAAAAAAAAAAGGGAAAAAAGTATTTCAATAAAGACCTATTTTATATTATTATACTTGGGCGTAGGCATGATGCAACAAGTGTTACGAGAGTATAGATTCTATTCTCTTTTGTTTATAGCAACAATAGAGCAGAAACATGGTTAAGTGAGATTGAAAAGTGGTCGAAAGAAGAAAGAGTGAGTTTTGTGAGTGTGTGTGTGTAATGTATACGTATGTGTTGTGTGACTCATTATGCTGATACGTATATTTATGAGGATGTGTTTGAAAATGATGACGATTATTTAAAAACAGAGAAATAAAAAAAAACAAAGAAACTAAAAACTTAATAATTAGTTATGGTTAAATCTAGTTAGAAGTTATTAAGTCCGCACAAAGATTCTATCTCCAATTACATTACTCCGCGGGTTGAAATGCTGCAAACTTAATGCAGAAAACTTCTAAATAAACATCAAGGTCGAACTTATTGAAAACAATTTACTATATATTTTTTTACTTTCTCTTATTTTTTTTCAGGGGGTTGCGTTATTATTTTCAAACTTTTAAAGTATCAAATGATGATAAGTATCTACCGTATAGTCCTGGAATGTTCGTTCATCGTTATATCAATGAGTTGAACACTTAAAACTAATTTTTACCGGGCTATTTACAATTTCATAGTTACATTAACTAAAATTAATATGTCTTATTATATGGTAAAACAATTAATGTAAACAATATATTAATAAAGAATGTACGTATATTCAATTTAGACATTTTTTAAAACTTTAGTTTTATAATTTCTTGTTTTTAATATCTCTCTTGTTCAATTAGATCTGTTAATATTTCTTGTTTCCTTTTTTCTTTTATTTGTTATTAGTCTAAGTACTTTTTCTTCATTACAATACTTTAAAATAATGTATCTTTTCTCTAATAATCTTTAATTTTTGCAGAGCTTCTGAAGTAGGGCACCAATGGTATACCCGAAACGTAGCTCAATAAAGAATTCTTTTCTCTTTAAAAATTTCTCTTTACGGCCATTGCCTATAAACATCACATAATGTTAAGGCCTGACGAAGTGAAAACCAAATTAAAACATAAATCGATTTCAGGTAGACTTTGGCCGCCTTCTAAAAGGGATCTTCTTACGATTAATATCTTCAATTCCGCTCATTTGCTGAGGCTATCGATTATATACACATAATTAGGGTATTACTTCACTTCTTTCCGATTTGTATTCTTATTACTATTTTTTCCTTTTCTTCTTCTACTATTTAGAAAAACCTCGTACTGTTCAAAATGTGTATGTTAAACATTACAGAGTCTATGTTAACAATTACATGTAATATCTATGATGGAACATATAGTTGATAAATAAATGCACAAATTGGAGAGATATTTGTATCTGGAGAAAAAAAAAACTGGACAACACAAATCTGTTGAATCCTGTGAAATTACTATGGGATTAATAATAGCGCAAAGTCAATTTTTTTTTCGTGAAGAAAAAAGAAATTAAGCTTGCAAAAATTTATGTTTTTTTATGATTTAAGTCGAAAACAAAAAAAAAACAAAAAATAAAAATAAACTCTTTGCAAATAAATAAAAATCAAAAACTGTAAACAATAAAAAAAAGAAGATAGGAAATGTACAAAAAAACAATTGAACATGTTACACAACTCAAAATGTTAAAATGGCGCAGGAAAAAATAAAAAAAATAAAAACACGGGAAAAATAACGAAAGAAAAAAATTCTATTAATCTGACGGGAGCATGGAAACGTTTTGTTGAACATTGCACGTTCGGCTTCGTTACCCCGACTGGATGGATACCGAGCAATGACGCATGCAATGAGCTACCACCACACAATTACGTGTATACACCATACTCACACTCACTTACGAGTATATAGCACATACACACAAAAATTCACCTCACTAAATCTGTATCCAACATATATATATGTATATATAACTTCACCCAAACACGAGCTCTACTAAATCTCTTTTACGTACTCTATTACTTTCTACGCTCCAATCCTCCAGCGTTATCTCGTATTTCACTTCGTACTATATTGTTCTGAAGCAATTGTTCAATAGAATTAAATTTTATCTCTCTTATATCCTGGTAGAATTTGCTGCTGTCTGTTTTATACACAATCTGTTTAATGGACTCACTAAACCAGAATAGGAACGAGACCCTAGAGGAATAACTTTTTTTTGAAAGAAAGGTCAAGATTCTTGGCCTGAGAGACCATGAACCATTCGGCGAGATCAATAATGTGCATGACTTTATAAATAATGGAAGTTTTAAATATCTAGTAGTGAATCGATATGAAATAGAAATGATGTAATGGATCGCCGTGACGTATTTTAGGCGAACGCAGATCATAAGGCACCGCCCACAAGTTGTTCGTCACATGAGGCGTGGCATGTCTCTCCATCACAAATTCTAGCCGTAGCTCAGGGGATCACCTACACTGCAGTATATCCGGCGACATTGGAAGAAGAAGTAAAGGAGAGTGAGGGAAGTTTAGCTTCGCATTTATGGCTAACTCTATTTCATTTAATTCTCATTGAAGTCTCTTTCAACAACCATCACTCACCAGTCTGTCACTCTCTCTATTCACGCTATCATACTCTTTTCTAAGTTATACAAAAGTAAAGTCTTTGCAGTTCATTCTTATATTAAAAATACTCTGTTCAGTAAGTCTAACTTATCTCTATCTTAATTTTTCTCAGTCCAACCGTCAAAAAGATTCACTACAAAAACTACTGCCACTAAAAAGAATCGCAATGCCACTAAAAAGAAGCGCAATGCCACTAAAAATCAAAATATATAAAACGACAGCAAATACCTGTCTTAATAGACATATACTGGAGAGAAGTAGGCACTAAGAAAAGAAATTGGAAAATGACTTTCTGTATTAATTCATGCGCCTGAGAAAGGACCAAATTTGTAAAAAGACAACGGTGTATTGGCACAAATATAAAATTGTACGATCTCAGCAGAAATTTGAAGGAAAAAGACTTGGTGGCCAATGAAAATTAAAAAAACTGGCTTCCACCAGGCTGAGTAATGAGTAAAGAGAGAGGCTGCGTAAAGAAGGCAATTATAGAACTTGAAGAAGAGGAAGAAGATATTCTTCTCTAAGGGCTTTAGGTTGCCTCCAATATGACCCAGTATGAGTCTTAAACTGTATGGTCCTGAGAGAAATGTTCAATACAGGGGAATTTGTGGAAATTTTGGAAAGAAATAAAAATCTGATATGAAACAGTCACACGGCTTCCTCTCACCGCAATTTACATATTTACAACTGAAAGACTTTCTTCAAACTTACAATGTTTTACTAAATGTTTAGTAGTGACCAAAATTTTTGGAGGGAGCTTGAACTTCCAGCACCTCACAACCATCCTAAAATCAATAATCTCAACAAAAAAATTCAAACAATGGGTCTCTTTATGTATGTTAGTATAGCAAGTTTAATGAAACCCATTGGTGTCTTCATAGAGAAAATTGCAGAAAACTAAATGAATATTCCAGTAAAGCCACACTTCCGGTCAACCAATTTTCTTCAAATTCGTGATTTGGCAATATAGTTAGTCGCAATATTATTTTATATGACAGAATGGTATAATTAACTGAAATGTCACTTTAGAAGAAACCGTAACCCCCTCCCACCCAAAGAAAACCTCTCTTAAATGAATTTTTTCAGAAAAGAAAAGTCTCATATAAAAGTCATAGACCTTATTATCTGTATACAGTAAAAATACACTAAGTTGAATACATTAATTTGTTGGCGAATTATTGCGAACAGTGGAATTTGACTGTTAATCTCGAAAAATCTAAAATTGTTTTTCGAAAGGGGGGTAGGCTGGCTTCTGCAGATCGATGGAGGTACAGGGTTGAGCCAGTGGATGTAGTTAATCTTTACAAGTATCTTGGCGTTACGCTCTCTTCTCGCCTTTCCCTGGAATACCACCTGAAAGAAAGAATTTCAGCAGCTAAATTAGCTCTTAATAGGAATTGGTCGAATTTCATCGCTCAGCAACTGATCCCTCTCCATGCAAAAAAACAAGTGTTTGATGCCGCTTTACGATCCATTGCTTGCTATGGGGCCCAGGTCTGGGGTTTTCAAAGATGAGCAATTAGAGAAGTTTCAGCAGCTTTTGTGAAGAAGTTGTTTTCATTACCTTCCTCCACACCTAACTACATGATTTACTTGGAATCTTCTTTGGATCTTCTTAAAGTGTTTACTTTAAATTTACATTTCAGATATTGTCTAAAGGTTATAAAACTTCCCTCTCATCGTTTACCACGTATTCTGGCAATCGGGGTAATTAATCAGAATGCTTTTTGGTTCAGGCACTGGTGTGAGCTGGCGCTAAGATACTCCTGTGGGTTTGATAGTTCTCTGGATCAGGTTTCTCTCTGGCAAGAACAGTTGAGTACTTTGCTAAATACAATTAAGGTTCGGCATACTGAACAATGTGTCCGGCTTACTCAAGATTCTGATAGGTTTCTCTTGTACAAAGAACTTAATTATGATGTTAAACTTTTTTGTCTTGAGGCTGAGTGCCATTTAGCTCTTAATCTGAATGATTTGAAATGGTTGTTTAAGCTCAGATGTGAGCTTTACATTTAAATTTCATACCTTGGCTTGACCGTCCTGACGCTAGCTGCCCACTCTGTGATCCGTTTGTGAGAGAGGATTTATATCATTTTTTGTGTGAGTGTACTGCTCTTAGTGAATTGCGGGTGGGACACCTTGTCTTTAGCCCTTTTCCTGCATCTGATACCCCTTCTTAACGCTTCTTCCGAGAAAGATCGTAAACGTTTAATCGACTTTGCGCGACATGCTTGGCATTATCGTCGACGTATGATTTGACCATCACAATCTTAATTGCCTTCAAGGCTTGCGTACATTTCTTTCAAACATATTAGGTATATTAAATTCTTTGTTTAATTTTTCATTCTTGCCATTTAATAAGTTACTTTTCAGTTTTCTTATTTTCTATTCTATCTATTTATGTATTTTTCTTTTCTTTTTTCAGATGTTTGTATAATTTACTTTTATATTATTTAGATGAGCAAGTATTTATTTATTATTCTTTATTTTATTTATTTATTATTCTGTTTCTTTTTTATTTTTTCAAGCTGTCAATTTTTTATTTTACTTTACTATTTTATGCTGTAATTTTTGTACTGTTTTACTGTAATGTATATTTTGTTTTATTTATTGAGTTATTTACTTTCTAATTTTTATTTATTAAATTTTCGAAATGTAATTTCATTTTCTGCGTTAACCCTCCAGCAGACGGAATTTCCATGCCGTAGAATGTTTTTTTTATTTTGAAGAAAATGTATTTACTTCTTTGTTTCAAATAAAACATTATTATTATTATTATTATTATTATTATTACACTAAGTTGAATAGACGTTTGCGAGAAAATTGCAAAAAAAAACACTGAAAAATCAATTCAGTAAAATAGTTCTTCCGGTTGACCAACTTTGATTCGAAAACTTTATTGTAGTGACTCCAGTGATTGATTGACCTTAAACGAAATATTAAATTATGAACTTTTTGCAATTTTCCATTTTTACTCCATATATACACATATCAATTTCTATAAACTATTTTATCGGACTCAGAGGACCTTACAAAATGTGCCATTCTCCGGAAAACTTGAAATCGAAAATTTGATTGGATCATAATTACAGACGTAAGAGAAAAGTAAAAACATTGAAGTGCCACTGTAATGACATGGCAAGGTCATAGCAATGTCAAACCTTCACAACTGATATAACAAAGAAAGAATAATTTATAACTAGTGGCCTAGCCGGCTGCTGTCTTCAAGCCAAACAAACCAAACCAAGGGCCAATACTTTACATCAAAGCAAGCACCGATAAGCTGGCCACTGACTAAATCGCTGGTCACCAAACTAACCAAGATCGCACAAGGTCGCAGACTAGGACAGATGTTTTGGTGTGAGTGTTGCTAACATTAATATATAAACTTCGCCCCATTGGAAGAGGGGATGATTATACTTCAGCAGGAGGAGACTATTATACGAGCAGCAGTTTCCGCGCCCCTATACAGTTTTTATTTATACTTATTTCCTTAGTTGTGCATCTTAGTTCATTTATTTTAATCATTCTAAATTATAGTTATTTATCTCCTATTTTATTTCTAAGTATTTCTTGTTAATAGTTACCGTTACTCACGTTTAAATTATTGTTCAAATACAGTCTATTTTTATAAATTCCGTGTTAATACTTCGAGCACTAACTTCCAAAAATCTCTAAACTAACTTCCGCCCTCTTCAAGACATCTACTACATACCTCAGGAATCACAATAAACGATTCCACTACAGCCACCCAGATTACTATAATTATGTATTATTCAACAAATAGACCATAAAATATTAAATTATTATAAACTTTTTTTTTATTAGCTATAAAATCTGTATTTCTTTTTTTTAAAAATAACCCTACAATAAAAGATAGTGAAAATAAAAAAAACTAAATAAATTGCAAAGAAAATTCAATTGTAGAGAAAAACCAACTGTCTGGTTTTAAATTGAATTAGATTTTATACTACCAACTCACTCTCACTCCCTCTCTCTCTCTTGCTCTTTTCATTCTCATTAAATTTCATTCATTTGCTTAATTTCCATTAAAAGGGGCAATTAAATAATAAAATTCAATAAACATTATGTTTAATCAGGAAGGATAATATAATTATTATACAGTAGAACAGAGCAGGGACGTCAGAGACAGGAATTTTATAAAAAGAAATAAATTGAATTAAAATTTAAAAAAAATATAAAATAAAATATACGAATAAAACTTCTAAAATATTAATTTGGTTGGATGCAAAGTGAAATTAAAAAGAAAACATACACATACGTTTAATTAATTATTATGATTACTTTTATGATTAAATAATTGTATTAAAATAGGAAAATACAAAGTCAAGTTAATTGAAAATGGCAAGAAAAAAAGGTCTGGAAGATGAATATTGAATTTAGTACTTTACAATGTTGGAAAAGGAATCTACATTATAATGATATGCCACTTTAAAGGGGAGCTTAGGTCCCCATAAAGAGTGAGGCCCCCCAAAACAACGTTATTGAAAAAAAAAAGTTATAAACTTTGTAGATCTTCATATGAATAATTTGTATATCAAGTTTAAAGAAAACACTCGCTGATATCGTTATCGAGAAAATTGCAGAAAAATGGTGTGGGGTGGGATTAAAAGGGAAAGGCTTAGCGCGCTGGACTGTGTTCGATTTCAGTAGTGTGGCATTAAATTGTCTCTGGCTGCTCACAATATCCGTTGATGGACAGTGTTATCTGTAACGAAATAACTGTACTAAGAAAGCACACCCCTTACATTATAAAAAATCTGGTGTGAAACACTCACACAACTTTCTCTTACTCCTGTTCTCAAAATTATAATTGGCAAAGGTTATAGTTGGTGTACCAAATATAACGAAATTCGTTGAAAACTGAAAAAACTGTTCAGTAAAAGCGCACTTCCGGCTTACTAATTTTCTTAAAACTTGGAATTTAGCCCATCTATTTATTTCTAATTAATTTTGTTTAGATGATAGAATTGTATAATCAACTATGATACCACTTCAGAGGAAGCTCTAACCTAACCCCTCCCCTAAAAGTGCCCTTAAATGAATTTTCCCAGAAGAATGTTATAAATAGAAGTTATAGATCTTTGTATGTTTAGTTTATATACGGTGTTTCAAGAAAATCGTCGGAGTCATTTTTGAGAAAATCGCGAAAAAGTGAAAAAATCATTTAGTAAAGTGGTAAAGTAAACGCACTTCCGGTTATCCGATTTTTTCAAACTCAGAATTTCAACAACATATTTTATTTTAATTAACATTATTTAGATGATAGAATTGTCTAATAAACTGAAATGTTGCCCAGAGAAATGTTTCAAATAAAAGTTGTAGTAAGTATGTTAGTTGCTATACCAAGTTTGAAGAAAATCTTCGGAGCGATTTTTGAGAAAATCGCAAAAATGTAAAAAAAACAACTAGTAAAGTGGTACTTCCGGTTGAGGAATTTTGATAGATGACCCACTGTCGGATCCCATGGTGTTGACTAAACGGAATATCAAGTTTGAACTTCCTTCGATTTTTCATTTTTGAGCTATGCTGTTCACATACATACATACATACACACACACACACACACACACAGACCATTCGCTAAAAACCACTTTTTTGGACTCAGGGGACCTCAAAACGGATATTTCCGGTGAAAACTCGATATCGAAAATTTGACACTATTACAATACTTCCTCTTACTAGGAGTAAGAGAAAGTAAAAATGGCACTTTAGAAGAAAGGCGAACCTTAATCCTGTATAGAATTGTTTTGCCTCTTTCAAGAAATAATTCCCCTTCCCACCAAAGCAGAAGAGGGATTTTACCCGATAACTTCCGGTCAGATCACTTGAATAACTGGGTATAGATGACTAAAACATCTTTTTACAGATATAAGTAAAAGTAATATAGAGAAAAAGAAATCTATTAAAAAACTAAGATTTAGAGAAAATGTAATTTTAATTTTTTTTATTACTGAAAATATTGCTCCATAAACAAGAATTAGCTACATATATTACACTATAGAAGTTAATTGGTGAAATTGGGGAATAAAACTAAAATTGACTGAAACTAAATATCCACTGTGTACAGACTAGAAGAATAGTTTAATGAAATAAAATTTAAAAATAGAACAAATCACAAACAATAAGCAACCACTTTAAAGTTATAAACTTTCTTTTTTTTTTTAATCCATTCATTCGTGTTGAAAGTAAATATTTTATTACTAATTATTTTGGAATGTTGAACCCAGTTTAGTCAGACAAAGATTATAGCAAAAAGAAGATTATAACTGGAAATCATTTAAGTTAAGCTTATAATATTATTCCAGAGAAAGGTAATCAATCTTCAAACACATACCTAGACCAAAGTACTAATGGCAAGGTGAATGGAACCTGGGAATGAAGAAACCGTTCACTTACATCAATTAAACATTCAAGTTTTTTTTTATTACAATTACAGTAATTGTAATTTTCATAAAAGCTTATTGAATGTAAAGCCAAGAAGAATTTACACTGAATCAAAATCTATATTTAGAACTTCCGTATTTTTTAAACGGCAAAGAAAGTGGAATCGTTGATGTTTATCTTGTTGATCGGATTATTGAAATTATTTTTTCCGTAATATTAGAATCGATTTTTTTATTTTTATTGAATCCCAAGAATAGAAGCGATCGGTGGCGAAACGTTTTGATATAATGGGCATTATATAATAATCAAGAGATAATCGAATAATAATAGACTTCTCGTTGAAGAGAATTAATTGGTAATAAAATAGAAACAATAAAAAAATAAAAAAACCTCTTCCTTTATTATTGCATTCTATGGGGAATAACTTTAAAAGAGATTAGTGGTATTAAATGACTATAAACTTTTCTTTAAGCACTTAATAATACAATATGGGTGGTAATATTACAGAACCATTGTTCCCAACATACAACATCAAAAGTTATTTTTAGCCCCTCTATATTCATAACTAATTGTGCATTATATCTTTGTAAAAAAAGAAAGCTTCAATTTTAACCTAAAAAATTGTGTTTTAACAAAATTCCTCTTTTAAATCAATAATATTTTTAACATTTAGCGCAGAAATTGTTTCAAAACAGATCATAATAAATGAGTGTCACATTTGAGAGATTTCATTGCAAGTAAAACCTAATCAAATTTGAATCAAGAGAAAGGCTAGAATTTTCTATTATAAATGTGGGTTCTCGAAATTTGAAACGAAAAATAATGAAGCAATAAAGCCGATCTGGAAACTGGACGGAGACAATCATTAAGTTTATTTTATATAAATATTTCAACAAATGCTCCCAAAGAAAAAAAAAAGGGAGAAGGTGTCTAGTGACAGACTTATTATTGAGCTACTATTGTAGAAAGAATTAACTGTGAAAAGTATCGCATAGGAATGTGAAACCTAGTGCAAAAGAATGAGCAGACAGGCTGCTTCTATAGTTGATTAGCAAGAAAATCCATGCAATAAAGTACATAAAAAGATAAAAAATAAGAAGAATAAAGTACGAGCAAAATTAAATTTTTAAAAGAAACAGAAATGCCTGGTATGGATAGATTCAGAATGATTCCCTCCCGAAAAAAAATGTATAAGAGATGATATCAAAGATGGCAACAGTATGTTTCCCTGCAGAAAGGAGAAAAGATCAAAGGTGACCAGGGAGAGTACAGCTGAAGAGGTTATGGCAAGCTAGGACCTGAAAAGAAAAGATACGCCTTAGTGAAAATAGAGTGTTTAGGAAAGTTTCAAAAATGAATACAAAAAAATAAGTTTAAAAAGCTTAAACGTCATCCTGGCTAAGAACAACCAAAAAATACAAAGAAAAATTATGGTGCATAAAAAATTGGAACACAATTATTAGGCATTATGGGGAGGGAGCAGTGTTAGACCGAAGACATTCACATCAGAGAGTTTAATAATACAGATTAAAATGGAAATATGGTTAAAATAAAAAAAAAAATGCACATCAATAAGTAAGTTGAAAACAGATTAATTATAATACGGCCTAGTAATTGCAATAATTAATGTTAGTAATATAGCAATAGTAGAGAGAGTAAATGATTTGTACAGATCGTATATAGTTTTAATTACTTCCTATGATAACTTGAGAACAGTTTCGTGTCTGTAAACTAAAACTTGATTCACCCCTGCCTCTTACAGTTTAGACATTAATTACTAAGTGTATTTCTGGGGGGCATCTACCACGACTATACTATCATCATCCATACCATTATTAAACAAAGCAACAACGTTTCTATGGAAGCATTAAAAGGGGGGGTGTAGCTGGCTGGGTTACTATGACAACCCAGAATTATGATGATGCTGACGCTGACAACAAGATTCAAGAGGTTCATTCTTTGATTAACTCAGTTAATTTATGGGATTTTTTTTTTTTTTGTGGGAAGGGACATAGGTTTTCAAATTATACCAAAGTGATAGATATATCATTTAGATGCATTCATTTTAAAGTTTTTATTTGCTGAAATGCATCATAAATTGTTGATTGGCCAAACTAGATTCTGCAACTGATTACTGAAAAGAAACAGTATCCGAAGACTTTCGCAACGCAGTAGAAAGTACACATTAAAGCATCAAGTGAATCAACTAAACAGAAAAATAAAATGGGTACTAGACAACTACAAAATTTACAGATATAGAGAACACTTTAGAAAATCAATGTGTGTAACAGAAAAATTAAATTGAAACGAACTCTCTATAAAAACTTGATTTCTATACTCTGACGATAGATGAAAATCCGAAACCGGTCAGGAATAATAGAAAAATGCTAGGACGGATAAAATACTAAAGAGGATTGTTTTTTGAATTGCACATTAAACATTGGGAATCCACACCCCCAAAAATCAATTTTCCCGGGAAAATGTTTCAAATAAAAGTGATAGGCATAAATTTGTTTAAACAGTACACGAAGTTTGAAGAAAATCGTTGAACCAGGTTCACAGGAAAATTGCGAAAAATTTAAGACAAAAATCAGTATAATCGCACTTCCGATTGATGGTTTTTGTCCGAAATTTTCGTATCAGATGCGGTGGTAGGACCTAAACGGTGTACCAAGTTTCAACTTTCTGCGATTTTTAGTTTTTGAGTTATTTTGTTCACCCATATTTATTAAGAGCATTCGTTAAAAACATTTATTTTCATACTTAAGGGAACCTCAAAACATATATTTTGAAAACTCAATTTCGAAAATTTGACTGATCACAAAACTACTTCTTACCAAGAGTTAAAGAAAGTCAATGAATGGAAGAAGGCAGTAAAAAAAAACCTTTTTAAAAAGGGTCGGAGGAGAAAACCATTTAAAAAAATGGAAAACCGTAAAAAAGTACAAAAATAATTTTAATTATATTTAAGTATCTATAATTAGAACTAATTATTAGTAAAACTTGAGTTTTTAAGTAAATTATTTTCTGAGGTCTTAGGTAATTGATCAATTTTCTTTAGTTAAATAAAGAAGAGATATCAGCAATTTTTGTCTGTGATAGCTTTTTCATTTGTAAAATTGGATAAAAAAAAATTCTTTTTTAAATTAAAATGGCTGCAAAAATAAGATATATTATACTGAATATGAGATATGAATAAATTAAATTGTAAAATTAGACTATCACTCTATTCAATAATTAGCTGGTTCGAACTGAGCAATTATCTGAGCTTTCTTATTCTGTTAGTAAGAAACGGTAGTACGAAATTATTTGAAGTCATTATTTCTAATAGAAGTCTTTCTAAAACTGTCTCGTTTATTATGTTGGTGAGTCTTAATAATGCTGGAAAATAACATACGAACATTTCTATGAAAGACTCAGTTTACACATTCTGTGTGTGTATAACTGACCTGGCTTGATATTATCTGCAATATCATAGTGTGTATCAGAAATCCTAATGTTCAAGCGATAGCCCGAAACTGGAGGATGACCACAAAAATGATGCAGCCTATCACGGAAGAAATCTCCATTGTTTTCCTAATACTTTGTATCTAAGCATCACTATGAAAAAGAAACACATTTGAGAAAGTATTTTTATCAAAATACTTTCTGAAACTGACTTTAAAATAGAACTTCATTATAGAAACAGAGAAAAAGATCCAAAAAATTCATGAGTTTAAAACCTTCTAATAATCTTTTCAAAAACACAAATAATTCAATTCATATCTGAATTTATAGTAAAATTTCTCTTATTTGCAGCAATTCTAATAATCTAATTTTGCATAGTACAGTAGTCAAAATTTAAGCAATAACTATGCTTGGAACATCTAATAAAGGAAGAGAAAAATATTAAATGAAACAGAAATTAATTTTGGATGTCAAATGCAAAACTATGCACTAAATCTGAACTTATTACAAGTCTCAAACAATATGCCATCCAAATATCTGCCCCGATTTATTCCAGAAATAAATAAATAAACCAACAATATATAAAAATTAAGATGAGAATAGAAAAAGTAATAAGAAACAAATTTTTTTTTTATTAAGAAAAAAACCAAGAGTGATATAATCTAAATCTAGAACTAAAAACTATAAACCTTGACTAATAAAAAAACCTTATATGAATGAATGAATTGTTCAATATAATTCTAAAATATTTCACAAATTTAATAAACAATATTCAGAGTATTCATTGTTTAAAATATAAACAAATAAATAAAGTCAAGCAAACAAAGTAAATAAAAAAACAAAAAACCATTAATAATAAAAACATCGTTTAAAATACAAATGTTTACTGTCTTAAATTAAAATTCTTCCTTTTATTCAATATTTATACAACAAAAATATATATTTTATCAGATACTACTTTATTATTATTTTTTTTTTTGTATATAAATACATAATATATAATCTAAAAAAGAAAGATTATGACCATTTTTTCCCCTCAGTTGTAGTTTTTCAAGTTTTTGTCCCAAGGTCAGAAAAAAATAAAATGAAAAAGTTGACCAAGTCCACTAATATATTTATTATATCAAAAAATCAAAACGAAAATATCACTTGTTCAATAATAATATCTAAAAGTTGAATAATCCTTTTGAATATTAAAGACTAAAATGCCAAGGTTGAATAGTTAGCAAACAGGTGACAAGAGTTATTGCATATAATATTGAATAGTAACTAATAAAGTTTAAACAGCTAAAAAGATAACTTTGTCAAATTGCATAATGATGATGTTTGATTAATTTAAATAAAAATAAATAAGCATTTTAAATTGATTTTCCATTTTTTATGAAAATTAAAAAAAAAAGTAAATATTTTACTAGATTACAAAAGAAGTATTCATAAAACTGAACAAGAATAATTCTTCTTGAACTGCAGTGCTATCTGATGGCGTTTTTCATAATTGAACATTTTTTTCATTTAATAAATTCAATTCATTTACTTTTAGTTCTTTTAAAATTATTCCAGGCAAATAATGTTTCAATTTTTATAAATTTGATAACAAAAAAGGAACTATTCCAATTCTGGAGCATAAAAAACATCAGAGCAATTTATGTAATTCGTAAACCTACACAATGAAATCAGAACTTTAACTTTATATGCATTCAGCTTATAGAAAATAATAGGTGAAGTTTCTATTACCAAGTTTCTACGCTTATATTTTTTATTGTTTTTGGGAATAATTTCTTATCTGTAATATCTAATTCCGGGTACTGTGCTTTTAAAACAAAAGTAACATTATCCAATTTTATGTGTTTCTGGTATATTGGTTACACAAAGCGTGGCCAGTATTTCTTGATAGGGGAAGCTATTAATATATTACCGTATTTTTCGTTTATTTCGTTACCAATTTTTTCAATATTTTTCAGTTCAGACTCTATGAAACGGCACCGTTAGTAAATCTTCCTACACTTACTGAAACCTACATGAAGTTTACATGGATCAACTTTATATTTAGTTAATCTTTTTTGTATCATCACTTGTATTAATAGGATCTATAGATTTAACAATTACCTTATGAACAGATGAAATTTTGGACTTAATTTTCTTAAGACCTCTGCATAACTCTGACTGCTTAGCACAATTCGCCCTTCTATGTGAGAAATCTTCTCCAGTTCCTTATGTTCACGAATCATAGAATTATACATCTCACATAACATTACACTCACTTTTGCTGCACTGTCTCTCAAATTTACACATATTTTAAGTTTAGATTTACTAATTTCATCTAAAACATACAAGACGAACTTAAGTTGCTGTTCACTTGTCGCCATTTTGAAAAGTCATCCTGTGCCATTCAAATTTACTTCGCCAACGTTATTTCTAATTGCTGTTTAGAGGTAGTATTTGAATGTTATGTAATTTAAATTTGTAGATTGTGGAATTATGTTTTGGCATCCATAATTATATTTTACTGTAGAAAAGCTTTATACATGATATAAATTATGTTGTCACTTTCATCGTTTTTTGTATCACAAAAAAAGGAACTTAAAATAGTTGAAATAAATGTCATGAATGTTTACATAATGATATTATGATAAGGAAAATGATTCATTGAAGTAAAATAATAAAAAAATTTATTTGCAATTCTTGTTTAATAAATTATTTGTATAATCAAATAAATTATGTAGAATTGTTTAGAAAATAAAAAAAATCTGGGGTAAAACTTTCTCTTACTGCAGTTTACAGTTGTAATTGACCAAATTTCTTTAGTTAGCATACCAAATTTAATGAAATGCGTTGGTTTTTTTATGGAGAGTATCCCAGTAACTGAATAAATAGTTAAGTATTCTCTTAAATAATTGCTTCAGTTGTTTTAAAGTTTAAACTAATTCATTTTTCTTAATTGCTATTTAACTCGTAATTTAGAGTAGAAAAAGTATTATGAATATGGGTGTAAAATTATTGGGAAATTCTTTTAAACTATTGAATGCAACTGCAATACAATGCACTATTTAATGCAAACTATTTATGAATTTAGGTTAAAAAAGAAATAACCATATTGAATTTTTCAGTAGAAGACAAAACAAAAATTTACAACTATTAAAGCCACCATACACGATAAGGTTTTCATTTAAAATGATGTTTCCTTGAAACACTAGAAAGTGATAAAACTTTTATCAAACATTTATAAACAGCAAGGCTAACACAAAAATAAAAAACAAACCAAACGTTTAACAAATAATATCAACTTTTAATGATAAGGGCAACCAAATTCGGCACTTATAAAATCTACATTTATATTTGTGAGAACTTTCAAATTTAAAGTGAGATCTTTTAAACTGTTCTAACCTAATTAATCAGTATAACTTTTAAATTTAATATAAATTCTGAATTCTTTGTAGCAAGTTTTGAATTTATAAAAGCAATCCATTCCTCCTCTTTTTCCTACCTTCTTCAAGGTATTTGCTGTACTAGCTTTTGTCATATAATTTACGACAGAGCTGTTCTTTTTTTTTTAATTCTTGGTAGTTTGAGGAAATTGAAAGATTTTTCTTTTTAACAATAACATTTAAAACAGAGGTTTAGTAAATTGGCAATAGAATTCTTAGTATATATAGTTTTAAAAATGATTTACTTACTTTACTTTAGTAATTTACTACTAAATAATTCCAAAAACGTTATGACTTCAGATTCATAAGAAAATAAAAATTATTGGTACAATTATATATCTTGTCCCATTGACTTTGACTAACTGCACATCTTTTAACAATGCATATGACGTTAAACACTTCATTTCATTACACCACTGAGTACAATCGTTTGTGAATAACTTGTGACTCATTGTGGATTTAAGCTATTAAGAGTGTATATAGAGCAGATTAGCCCGGAGTTGCCAAAATTATTCTCAATGGATGTAGATTCTTGAGGAATTTGCTGTTTAAATAAAACAAAATTTTCTTCGCCAACGATATTTCTAATTGCTGTTTAGAGGAAGTATTGTACTTTTTTATGCAATTTAAATTTGTTGATTGTGGAATTATGTTTTGGCATCCATAATTATATATTATTGTAGAAAAAATTCAGGCATGCTTGCTTTATACATATATGTATATAAATTATGTTGCCATTTTCATCTTTTGTGCATCATAATAGGAATGTGTTTGTTGCCTTTTGTTTAGTCATTGCTATTTGTTATTTAGTTGCCCTGATGATGTCTTAATATAAGACGAAACGTGGGCGTAGTAAATTTTGTTTTATTTAAACTGATCAAATTCCTCAAGTATCTACATACATTGTAAACTTATTGGTCAAAATTTTTCTCGACACAAATTTTACAGACAATTTTTTTTCTTTACAAGAATTGTTTTTCTGTTTGCAAATGTATTCTTGGATCTATACATTTTTTCTGTATTATTACTTTCACAAATTCCTTATAAGAGGAAGAATAGGATACTGTCAAATTTTCGAAATTGAGTTTCCACAAAAAAGACATGATTTGAGGTACATGTTCTTGTGAAGGATTCGGAGAAGGCGGAACTAGTCCTCGAGGGCAAACCAACCAACTCCCGCCCTCCTTGAAAGAAATGTTTGGAAAAAATCTTTATCTTCCCTACTTACACGCGGCCCCCACGAGTCGATTCCTCAGCACGTGAGTGCAGAGCAAGCTCTGCCGAGCTGACTCACGTTCCCGTGGTACCATTATGTAGAGAGTCCCTGCTAGACTCTCCTACTTAAAGGCCTAGAATGGTCACTGGCCCGACCTTGGACAGGCAAGTCTGCCCATAGGCCTACGGTTTTGCAACACCCTCCTGACAAGGCCGGGACTTTGCCTTGTCATTCAGATGAAACGGGTATTCCGTACCCAAATGATCTGAGGTACAATGAGAACACAAAAAATAACGTTTTTAGCCAAAGGTTGTTGAATTTTTATGGAATTTTCTCGAAAACTATTATAACGATTTATTTTATACTTCACGGATATGATAACTTCTCACATAATAACGTATTACTTTTATTTGAAATATTTTTTACCTCCAATGTAGTATTTTTTTTATAATTTATGTAGCTTTAATGTTAATTTATAATTTTATGTAGCTGGTTCAGTGTTTTTAGAGCGCTCTACTAGACCACAGTATATAATCATCACTTTTCTACCTGCCAAGATTAGTACAGGTTTGTGCTTCCCTACCATCTCTTCATTTATGTTAAAAGGAATACCTAAAATTGGAGTTTAAAGAAAATTTATCGTGTTATATATAATTGTATCAACAGGAGCAACAGAAAGTTGGGTGAGTGTTTCACACCAGATTTTTTTTATTTTTTTATTATTGAAACATTTCTGAAAAAAATTTGATTTAAGGCCAGCTAATTTTTTTAACTGTACTATATCAAGAATCAGCTGTTCTTTTTAGAAAATAAAATACATTATTTATCAGCTATATGTTTGTGTTATATAAAATATAATAGATATCATTTAAATTTAATTTAATTTTAAGGAGCCTAATAATAATAGCTATACTGTTTATAAACGTATTTATACAGATGTTTAATGGTTTTTTTACTTGCATATTGCTACTGTGCGGCAATGGTGAATGGATGCATATGGTGTCTAAATTCAGCAACGTTTGTGGCGTACCACTCGCTCTTTTTTGGTGGACCATGGGGAACTATTAGTCGCATATAACAGAGTTTAGCCAACTAGTAAATAGAGTAAACATTACTTTCTGTGTGTAAACTGAAACTTATTTTAACCTGGATAATTTTGTTTTATGAACAATTTATTCCATTTATTACCTACTAGATAGACTTATGTGCTGTTTTGTATTTTTTATTATTTTTCTATTTTTATGATGAAGCATACTACTATACAATTCGGTTTGTCTGCAACTTTATTGATAGAAATTTAGAAAAATCTAAAAGCCTATCACTTTTTCACGTAGAGTTTCCACCGGAATAAATATTTTTAAGCTCCGTGAGTATGGAAACAAGTTTCTATAGAACGTATGTGTGTGTTTTATGAGTTGCAGTTTGAGCGCGGGGTTTGTTATATGATTCTATGAAACAGCAATGCTCGAAGACTAGATTGCCGGAATTTCTATTGAAGAAAATCGTTAACCAAAATTTAACCAGAACTTTATCAGTCAGTTAGAACTGTAGTTTTTTTTTTTTTAATTATGAGGGATTTTAGAGGAAAACCTCTTTATCTTGCGGCCAGAATCCTTTGTAATTAAATATTCTTCCCTAAAATAGTCATGTTTAGATAAAAGAACTATCAGTATGAGGTTATTTTGGAGATTTTTCTTTTTTGAAGCATTTAGTTCACACACTTATCTTAAGCTTCTAAGCGGATGTAGTTTTCTCTATTTTAGGCTATTCTTTTTGGTAATGACTTCGAGTGACACGTTTCTTTTGGGTTAAAATCGGTCGATAAAATCATTTAGCACATTCCCTATCTATATCTTCCTCTGTGGCTTTCTGATTTGACCACCATATCCAAAGCATCTTAATCTTCTCCACTTTTCTCCTTGAGCAAACATGGCCCAAACCTTTTCAACTGCCTATTAACCAGTATGCTTACGAAGAGTTGAATTTCTATATTATTCCTTATTGATTGATTCCAACTCTATCGCGCTTTTTAGTTTTACCTTTGACATGATGAAATAAATTTTAAGACCTCAAAACATAGAATTTCATTGGAACTCAATTTCAGAATTAGCCTGATCAGAAGCTGAAAGAGAAAGTAAAAAAAAAAAAAGGAAATCTGTCTAAAATTTGGACAAAATTTATGACTATGCGATTCATACGGCAGTTTTATTTTTAAACTTTTGGCAAGATCATAGCATCATATAAACTCTTAATATACTCCTTTATAATTCTCAATTGAGTTTTCTTTTTTCTGTCAGGGTTTTCCTGTAGAACAACAATGTAGTATTCTTAACTGATCCGCTTCAAAATTGTTCCTTTAACTTCTTATTTAGATAACTGTCGGACACAGTGCAACTGTCGAACACTTTTATTTAGAATATTATTAGAAATTTCAAAAATTTTAATTATGAAAACAGTTTCTAAACAGATAAATTTTCCATTAAATTGCATACTGATAATATAATATTACGAAACATTAAGTTTAGATATTTGAATTTTCACTTAGGACAACAGATTTCATGAAAAAGAAAAAGAAAGCTGATTACTTATTTTCAATTTTTTCAAGTTTTCATAATCTGATACTGTTTCAACAGTAGAGGACAGATATTTATCAGCTGATGTCGTACGGCACTAGTATTCAGTCACTTAAAATCTGAATTATTGTAAGGTCTAATTTTCGACATTGATTTATCAACGAATATCAACGAAGTTGTTTTGAAGTCTCTTGAATATGGAAAATTGTTTTCAGATATGTATGTATGAATATGTGTGTGTTATTTATTAGTGAAGAAAATAAATAAAAATTGACAATGAGATGTTTGCACGGCAATGGCCAGAGGAGTTTTTAAAGAAGATGAATTCTCTTTTGCTCAACGTTCCGGGTACCATTGAAATGAATCAATATCCATTCAATCTCAACGTTCACTCCTCTCCTTCCCTAAATACCACCTGAAGAAGGGTACCAATGGTACCCGAAACGTAGAGTAACAAAGCATTCTTTTTCTTTAAAAACTCCTCTGGCCATGGCCCTTACAAACATCTCTTTGTAATTTTAAGGCCTGACGATTTGAAAACCATTTTAAATAAAATGAAAAATCCCAGGAAATTGATATTTCTTTTATTAGCAGAAGAAATGACATAAAGATTTCTGTCAACATCCATCAATATATTTTCAAATTTTTTGCAATTTGATAGATGATAAGCTCCAACAATTTTCTTTAAAGTTCGAACAGGATAATTGATTTTTAGAATGTTTTAGAAGATTGAAAAAGCTATCTACCATCAAAGGCATTCTTTTAGCCTGGATACTCTAAACATGGGAATCTCCAGGAATGAGAAGTGGATAACTTTATCAAATTAAGTCTCTCCCCATTCCCTTTGATTGGTTGCAAGCCTTCTGTTAGCGTTATTTGGGCACATCTGCCTAACATTCACAATATTCATCCTTTCACAGTCTAAAGCTGTCTAAGATGCTGAATATGAGTCCGGGCAGGGTTATTTATAAGATTTTTGCTTTGTCTTTCAATCAGGCACTTGTATGGATCATTTCTGGACTTTGTGGTTTTTAAAGGAGACATCTCTATGTGATGGGATTCATCCTAGACTTCTTTTTAAAAGTTTACTATACAGAGTAAGTAACATTCATTTATCTTAAGGCAGCCTACTTGCGTTGGGAAGAGATTATGTTCAGGATCTTTGGACTGAGATGAAGAGCTTATGCTGTTTTCCTTCAGACTAATATCCGATTTGTACGGATTGTTGTGAATCTCAGGTGTTTTTGCCCAGGCTTCTTTCACAGTATAGATTTTGCTTTACACTCCAGTAGTCGTGGACTTAACCAAGACAATTTCGGGGTAGGAAAATGACAGTTGAGAACAGTACGATAACACTGAGAAAACTTTTCTAAGCTAGATTGATTTTAAGAATATAAATAGATTGATAGATCTATCATGAATTTTCATGTAAGAAAACATAAAGCATACTAAAAATAAAATAAAAATTTTTTATAAAGGTAAGTATTGTAAAAAAATATTTAATAGAAACGTTACAATAGGGAATTTTATTGTCATCTCATTATTTTCAATTTTTATAACAATAGTTTTATTAGTGCATAAATATGGTTTTAACTTTTATTTCTTTTCATGTTCTACAGCTTTGTTACCATGGTTATTTTTATTTCTGCTAATAACTTTCATAGCGCCATTCAGTCTGCGGTAAATTTAATGAAATTTGTCGAAATAAAAAAAATCATCTTTTTACTTTCTTTAACTACTTGATTACATAAGAAGAATTACTGCAATTGTATACAATTTTAGAAATTGCATTATCACCGGGAATACATGTTTTGAAGTTATATGAAGTTATTTGAAAATAAAAAATGTTATTAGAGCATGTATGTAAGTGGATACAAATATGATTGTGCGTGTGTAAAAGAACAAAAGAATCTAAAATCTCAAACCTAACATACCGTTTATGTACCACCGTATCATAATGGTTTCTGTTACACATGAGACAACCTAAAGTGCTCACTTTACTGAATGTTTCCTTTTAAAGTAGAATACGTTTCTTAGGATGGCATCTATTTGGTAAAAAGCGAAAACGTTTTCTCATGGCAGGTTTCGGGGGCGGTGGGATTTTTGGAGGTTTCTGGGGTTATTGAATAATGTAAAAACGTTTCTGTTGCAACATGACAGATACGTTTTGAATTTTTTCTTCAGTTTGTCGCGATTTTCTTCGCATAATAACTACCCATGTAGGTTATTAATGTAAAGCCTATCACTTATATTCTAACCTATTTCCAAGGAAATTTAATTTTTTTTTTTGGAGGGTTCCCGGGGGCGCTTTAAAGATTAAGTTTCCTCTATGTCGCTACTTCAAAACGATTCTACCTCCGAAATAATATTAACATATATTAATATCTTCTCTACCCCCTCCCTTCATTGGATTCAAGCCTTCTATGGGAAGGCACGTCTGCCTAGCGTTCATTGCATTCATCCTTTCACCGGTTCCACCTGGATTCTTGGTAGTCTAAGATGCTGGCTGAGATTTAGAGTTCAGACAAGATTGTTAGTAAGATGTTTGCAGTGTTTTTCAATCTGCCTTCCCCAGACACTTGCTTGGATCAAAATAGACACTGCTGGAATAGCGAGTGTAAAGAAAATTGGTTAGGCAGGAAATGCAACTTTACAAAAATAGGTTTTTGGAATTTTGGTAGTTTGGGGGGGGGTGGAGAATTTTCTCGAAACTGCTCCAGTCATTTTCTTTAATCTCGAAATGCTAGCAGCACATACATAGAAATATAATCCTACCATTTTTATTTGAAATAATTTTCAGAAGATTGAATGATTTTTCTGGGTGTTCTAAGGAATCTTTGAATTGGACTTGAATTTATACTGTCATTACAACCTATGCTCAGAGTGTAAGAGAGGGCGCCATTAGGTAAACAAATATGATTGCCAACTCCTTGTAATGTAATGCAAGCCCCACCCCCGTAAGATATATTCCTGTAATATAATTATCGAGAATAACAAAGATTTAAAATAAATTTTCTATTTTCGTTATTATTTCAAACAAATAGTTAATATTAATTAAAAGAATGATTCTAAATAAAGGCATTTAGCAAAAACATATTTTTACTTTCTCTTATTCCTAAGTAATTTCCGATATCGAGTTTTTACCGGAACCCATGGAACGTTTTGAGGAACCCCTGAATCAAAACATTTGTTTTTAGAAAATTATTTTTGTGTATGTAAACAGCATAGCTCAAAAAAGAAAAATCGTACAAAGTTCAAACTTCATATTACGTTTAGGTATCACCATGGGATCCAACACAGTAAGTTATGTGCCAAAATTCTAAAGTGCCCTTTTTGGGGGAAGAATGGGGTTATGTATTCCTTTAGTTGACAATTCTACCTCTAAACAAAATTAATTAGAAATACATAGATTGCTAAAATTCAGAGTTTCAAGAAAATTAGTAAACCGGAAGTGCGTTTTTACTGAACCATTTTTTTCTCCATAAAAACACCGACGACTTTTCATTAAATTTCGTATAATAACTAATATAAAATTTGGTATATTAACTAATTTGTCATTTACAATTTTGTGAACTGCAGTAAGAGAAAGTTGTGTGAATGTGTTTTTTTAATTTTATTTTATTTTTATTTATAGAGCAAATAGTTCGACAATATAGTATAAAACAAAATTATTTTAACTTTAAATTCTGTCAATAGATTGTGCTGTAAATTTGTTTTGAGTTTAGTATTTGTGTGATGGTGGTAGTAATAGTAGCGGGGATAGTAAAAATATAAACAAAGATGATATAAACCCTGGTTATATAATATCTAATTATAAATACAGTTCCAAGCTAGGCTCCACTAAGTGATGCCAATTTTAAAGATACATCTCTCTCTCATCAGTGGACTAACATACATTTGTGTAATACGATCGAATCAACTGCTCTAATTTTTTTTTTTACTTTCTTACATGATACCGATATACACGATACATGAATTATCACCGGAAATACATGTTTCTGCGATCCTGTGTGAATGAAAAAAATATTTATAGTGTATGATCTTTATATGTATAGTTCAAACGTGATAATATTTCGTTTAGGTACTACCATCGCATCTAACACAAAGATTTCGTGCAAAATCCATCAACCGGAAGTGCAACATTAACGAATGTTGTTTTTGTCCAGTTTTTCGTGATTTTTTTCGAAAACAGCTCCAACGGTTTTTTTTTTCTTTAAACGCACATCTACACACATAAATACCTATCAATTTTATTTGAAACATTTTCCGGGGAAATTTGATTTTCTTTGTGGGGGGGGGGAGGTTTTGAGGGAATAACAGTAAGTTAAGCTTCCATTTTAAGTACGACTTCATTAAAATATATGGTTTTACCACTTGCATTAATATTAATATATATTATAGAAGCATTGTTAGAATTCCAAATTTGATGGAAATATGTGAACCGGAAGTATGACTTTACAGGGTATATTTTCGAGTTTTTTTTTTTTTTTTGAAGTTTTATACTTGTCCCACGCATGTTCCATTTTAGGACAAATAAGTAAAATCTAAAGTGTAAAGACAATTTTTTATTTTTTTATTTTATTTAAGACGCGTCACCATGTGTGGTCATTTAGCGCCCGGAGCCTTCTCACTGCCTGCACTGCCGGCTTCGGGACAATATTCTCTCTTATAGACAACACTGTCCATCACCGGACACTGAGCTGTAAAGACTCCTAGGACAGCACAGCCGGACTCGAACCCGGGTCTTCCGCGTGGGAGTCCAGTATGCTAACCACTGAGCTAATCCCTTCCCTAAAGAGAATTTGCCGTCTTATGTACTAACTAATTGTGGGGGTGTTTCACACCTTCTTAATTTTTTATTGTCTAGAGATAAATTTTGTTAAGAAAAATAAACAACAATAAATATAATGATATTAATCATCTATTTTTTAATTTAAACACATCTGTTAATAAATTATGACGTAACTTTAAAATAAAAATAAAAGCCAAAATGAAAGAAAATATCAAGCAAATTTTTTTTCTGAGTTATTTATTCTTAGTTATAATTCGAAGTATTTAATAAATCTTTATATATTTATTACGCTTAATAGTTTGTTTTTTAGCACTTTGTCTTTGTATAAAATAACAAATTAAAATATAATTTCAAATAAACTTATTTTTTATGATTGTGGATTAAGAAAAAAATAAAATAAAGGGAATAAATCAAATTTATTATGTTCATTAATTTTGTTTAGAATTGTTTTTCTTCTAAAATCTTGTGTGAAACATTCACACGAATTTCCAAAAAAAAAAAAAATTATCATTTATCAATCTAATAGGAAAGAATATTTCAATTAAAAAGCGATAGATTTGTAATAATTGTGCAGTTTGCATTCCAAAGTTAAAAAATGGAAAAAAAAAATTGTTAGTGCTTCAAAAAACTCTTCGGTAAAAACACTACTTCCGGTTAATCGATTCTTTTCAAGTTCTTAAATCGAATTTATTCAGTTTTTAAATTACATTAAACTTCAAGTGTGATTAAAAAAAAAACATTCCAAAGAGACACAAAACAAAAAAAAATAAATCACTTATAAAAACCTTACACGACCTTTCTTTTACTGCTGTACTAACATAAATATCGAGGTAGTGGGCGAACAACTACTAAGCAGAGAATAGAATGATATATTCAGAAGAAAGGGCCAACAATAATAGAAAAACTTAAAAAAACTTAAAGGAGCACTTCCAGTTACTTAAATATCGAGGTAGTGGGCGAACAAGTACTAAGCAGATAGTAGAAAGGACCAATAGTATTTGAAGCCAGCCCCATAAAACATTGCATTTAAGAAAATCCCGAAAAACTTAAAGTCGCACTTCCGTTGCCGATTTTCATTAAATGTGGAATTCCATTCGTATTTCAAAAGTATATAAATATTATAAAGGTGGTAAGAACCAAACATTTTTGTGGAGTGGTACTTTAAAGAGCAGCATTCTTCAACCTCTTCACGCTTAATAAATTTCGCGGACCGGCAGAAGGCTAAAATATAAATCATGCCCAAGTCAAGCACAGCCGAATGAGGTCAAAAGTAAATGAAAATCGTCGATTACATAAACGTTCAAAATATCACATAGTACTGGGTGGGGACACACACTAAATACTAGAAATAATCTGATATGAAATACATACGACTCATTCTTCTTCTATTTATACAATTATTTAAAAAAGACAATTTTTTGTTTAACTTCAAATTCTAACATGAATCCCTATAGTTGACAGCTACCAACCTTTCAACCCAGGCGGCAGGTAGAGAAGAGATTACATTGTAGCCCACAAGAGCGCACTAATAACACTGAACCAATCCAAATAAAATTTGAAATTTAATGCCACTAATTCCGAAAAATTATCTAAAAAAAAAAAATGCTTCAAATAAAAGTGATAGTTTTATAACTGTGCAATTAGCATTCCAAGTTTACAGGTCATTTCTCGTGAAAATTCCGAAAATCCCTAAAAACTATTCTGTAAAACTGCACTTCCGGTATTCCGACTGACTTCAAATTTGGAATTATAGAAATACTTCTAATATATATTAATATTACATAGGTGTTAGAACCACACATTGACTGAAATATCACTTTAGAAAAAAACCAAACGCTACCTTTCCCAGAACCAGAACCCCAAAAAAATCAATTTTCTGGGAAATTGTTTCAAATAAAAGTTATATGTATTTAAGCATGTAGATAGTATACGAATTTTAAAGAAAATCGTTGGAGCCGTTTTCAGGAAAATCACGAAAAAATTAAGAAAAAAAAGTCTCGATACCGGTTGATGGATTTTGATTTTGAAACCTTCGTTAAATTTGGCCCAAAAAATAAATAAAAACTATTAAAATAAATTACAAGTCAAAATATTATTATTTTGTCACAAAATTTCCCCGCCGCCAGTCTAGAAATTTTTCGTGGACCGGTAGGAAATTTCCGCATATCCAAGGTTGAAGGACACTGCTTTAGAGGAAGGTTAGTGCTAGCGCTAATAGTATACTAAGTTTAAACAAAATCGTTGGAGCATTTTTCGAAGAAATCACGAAAAAACTGAAAAAAAAAACATTCAGCAAAGTTGAACCGTCGGCTGATGGATTTTGAGCAAAATCTTACTGACATATGAAGTGGTAAGTACCTAAAAGGTAAGTACCAAATATAAGCTTATTACAATTTTTCCGTATCCTGGAAACCTTATAACATGTATTTCCGATGGAAATCCTAGTTTAGCAAATTTTATATGATTGAAATACTTCCTCTTAGTACCGCGTCTAACATGAAGTTTTTTTTGTGCACTTTTACAAGATTTTCTCGAAAACGGATGCAATGATTTTCTTTAAACTTCGTATACTATCTCTATACGCATAAAGCAGATTACCACTTTATTTTTCCGACAAAAAAAAAATTAAAGTGGTTCTTTGAGGGTGTGTCAATGAGGTTTAAATCTAAGCTTTGTTGGTTTTAACAAAGAGAGCTCCACAAAAGTTCGCTCACAATGTAGAAGTATAACCAACCCTGACCATCTTTGGGGGGGGGGCAGCCCACCTAAACGTAATTTCGAAGAAAAGTTGTTTAATTAAATTTTATTAATTTGAGTAAGAGAAAGTCGTGTGAATGTTTCACACCAGATTTTTTTTATTTTTTAGTTCACATTATAATATTGCATACAAAGTGGGCGTTAAAAAAAGTTAATGAACTCTCTCAGCGTTAATAGTCAGTCAGTCAGTCAGTCGTTAAGTAGTAGTAATAGCAGTAGTTTGTCTGTAGCAAAGTTTATCTCTATAAGAGCTCTCTCTGGTGTTATAGTGGAGAAGTGTGTGAACACGATATCCCGCTAAGACTAGCCGACATGGCTGGTATAGTAGGGGGATATAACCAGAGATTTCGTAGACACGCATACTGAGTTACCTGCCGGCCTGGCGACCCCCCCCCCCTTGATTTCCATTTCTACACTTATAAATACAGACACACAAACACAAACCCAACTTATTATGCATAACTTAATTATAAAATCAATTAATCTAAAAAACATATATATTTATAATATGTACATATAAATAAATCATAAATTTATTTATATACATTACAATAACCGGCCGGCACTATAAAGAATTGCCCAATAAATTATTTATACTATTTACCGCCATAATGATATTAAATTAAAAAAAAAAAAAAAAAAAAAAGGAGAAATTAACTAATTTTCAATGTTACGTAACATTGGTTAGAAATTTGATAATGGTTACGACGTAATGTTTTTGGTTTTGCTGGTGTTAATGAACTATGTATGCGTTAGGAACTTCTTTTTTGTTATGGTTTATTTTTTTATTTATTTATTTATTATAAAAACTTTATTATGGAGACATAAATTGGGGCATCAAGATTTTCTTTATTTTTCAAACAGGGAACGACGATGATTTAAAAATTTCTTTAAAATACTAAACATATGTCCTTAGTATTTTAAGCGAGAAGAACATGATTTGAGATTTCCTGTAAATTAAAAAAAAAAAAAAAGCCAGATTTTTCTCTGAAACTGCAGCGTAGCACCGACGATTCGGCCATCACCGGTACACTCCCGATTTCGCCCGATCTTTTCATACCTAATAGTAGGCACATTATATTGGTCTTATTGCAACGCGAACTCCTCGTCTAAATGCAACTGATTCCCGGACAGTATTAGACTAATTTCAATCATGCAAACATACAATGTCATTATATTATTATTTTCAATAAAAATACTAGGAGTAAGAGAAAGTAAAAAGTCTGATGTGAAACACTCAATAAGTAGAAAATGACAAATTTTCTTCCAAGCTATAATTCTTAATAGATGTTTAATTGGCTTTGATGTTAGATCAAATGTAAATAAAACAACTTTTTTTTAAGGAAAGTATAATTTATCGCTCCCCAAAAAGCCCTTCCTCCTCAAATGAAGTTTCTCAGGTTAAAATTATAAACAAAAGTGAATGGGTCTCTGTATTTATAAATTAGTCTACCAAATCTAATGAAAAAAAATCTGTCGGTGTTTTTATGGAGAAAATCGCAAGCAACTGTAAAAACACAGCTTAGTGAAAAAAAAAAACGCATTTCCGGTCAACCTATTTTCAAGTTCGCACTTTTGTTAACGTAATTAATCTCTAATCTCTAATTAATACTTAAGGAAAAAAATCATTTCTGCCATTTTCGTGAAAATCGCAAAAAAAAAGTGAAAAATCCGAAATCCATCCAGTAAAATAGTACTTCCGGTTGAGGAATTTTGGCAGCTAACTTACTATCCCAAGGATGATACTCAAAATGGAAGTTTCTGTGATATTTCGTTTTAGAGCTTATATTCTGGCGAAATACATTTTCAGAAGTTCGAATCGTTTCTCAATATGAACGAACATACACACAGCAGAAAAAAGAGTGAAGTGCAATAGATAGATATTTTTCTTCATTGTAATGTTTGTATATTGCTAAAATCCCTTTGTCCCAGTAATATAGAAATGGAAGTGTTTCTTCAGAAAAATAAATTCCCTTCTCATATAATTTTCTATTTTTAATAATAAATATGCAAGATTTTCTTCTGCAGATTACTGACAAAAGAAGTCAACTGTTATCCAAGCTGTCAGCCGAATTAGGCCTGTGTTATTGAAGGAAGTCTTCTCTGCTACCTTAGTGCAATGGAAAAATGTTTCAAATAAAAGTTATAGATATTTATGGTGTTAGATAGTATACGAAGTTTAAAGAAAATCGTTGGAGCAGTTTTCGAGAAAATCACAAAAAAATGGGAAAAAAAATTCAGAAAGCCGCACTTCCAGTTGATGAATGTTGCCCGAAATCTTCGTGCCTGATACAGACGTAATGCCTAAACGGGATACCAAGTTAGGGCCGCTATTTTTTTCTTATTCAGGGGATCCTTTAAAACATGTATTCCGGGTGAAAACTGAAGTTTGAAAATCTGAGTGATTGCAATACTTCCTCTTGCTAGGAATTAGAGAAAGTAAAAAGGTGGAGACTAGATCGTAATGGGGTTTTTGCCATTCTACTTTTCTAAACAGCTTAGATCAGGTAAAATACGTTTAAATGGTCTTAGACTGTTACAGATAGCCGAGTGGCTAAGGCTGATAATGTAGCTGTTTTGTGACAATCTATCTTCATATATATATATTTTAAAAACAAATAAATATTAATTTTTAAAAAATAATAATTTATTTTGTAAATAATGAGGAAAATCAAACTGCGAAACTAATTTTTTTGTCAATAATAGATTTAATTTTTTTTTTTTTTTTACAAAATATCGAATTTCATTATTATAATGATTTATCTTGAGATAAAACTGATCAGCATGGGAACTGGAAGGGATGGAAATGGAATTTTCTATTTTTGGATTTCCATTCAATAGGTCACGGTCGCAGTATGGATTATACGGTCAGTTAGAGACGGCTTCATATCCATTGTCTCTAACCTACTTTCGATAGGCATGTCAAGGAATTTAGAGAATTTGTATTTCGAAGTTTTATGTAAAAAAATATCGCAATTACTCGTTGTAGTGTGGTTCTTTAATCTATTAAAAATATATTGGGGGTATCTGGAGGAGCCTCTCTTTTGTGACCTGTATGACATTAAAACAATGAAGAGAAAAGATTAAGTGGAGTTGTTTGGAATGCTCACAGATCATAATTACCTTCAAGAGCATTTACACATAAGTGGTTTTAGCTGAGCTCTCCTCTTTGTTTGAATGACATCATGATAGGTGACCATTTGATGTCGTACCAAAGACAATACTCAGAAAGAGGTGAGCTTAGCGCATCAAGATTTAAGGGTAGTTCATATTGGACTGCTAGGCGCCTAACGGCAGAGTTGCCAAGTATGGGCGAAAGTTAAAAAAAAAAAAGGAAGTTAAACAGACAGTAATCGAGAGGGTACTCTAACTTGTGGGTGGCTTCAAACTTCACCCAGGAGTCTCTCTCCAGGACTTCTAAGTCAATTAAACAGACAAGACTGGAAAGGATACTATAACTAGTGGATGCCACAGTAGTCACAAAGGGATCGCGGTGACGTGGGCTTAATAACTAACCCCCAAAGAATCTATCTAATCTACTGAATGAAAAAACTCAATTTTGAGAATTAATACGATCGCAATACTTCCGCTTAAAGGAAATTAAAAAAAGAATCAAATAGAATCCGAACCAACTTCTACTTTATAGGGCGGCATTTTTTTTTTTTCAAGTTTTCACCGCAACTTGTTTCATTAAAAATAAAATTCTTTTCCATTTTTGGAGATCCTTAACGTCATCAATCCTAAACATTATGCGGTAAATTTATAGCAGTGTATTTACGAAATTAAGTAGGAAAGTTAAGGAACCTGTTCTATAAAATAAAATAAACTTCCTACTTATACAAACAAGTTGTCCATTTATAATGAGATTAGTTAGGAGAGATGCTGAGAGATATTTTTAGGTCAGATTGTTTTAATAAAACTTGTGTAAATCACTTAGAAGGGAAAAGATGTGAAGTGAAATATTTACCTAACTTTCTCTTACTATTCTCACAATTGTAAATAGACTAATTTTCTTCTTAAGTTGGAAATTTCCGCTCAATTTTAAGTTAAGAAAACACGAACTATGTAAAATTAAATTTTCGGAAATTGTCTTGTATGTGTTCGTGTAGACCAGATTTAAAGAAAATGTAGTTATGATTAAATATTTCTAAATAATGGTGGAACTAAAACCTACTAAAAAAAAAAAAAAAAAAAAGTGATACACATAAAAGATAAAGGTAATATTGTTGGACCCGCTTTCGTGAAAAAACTGGAAAAAAAAGAAAGAAAGTCGCCCTTACAGGGGTGAAGGAATTTGACCGAAACCTTCAGGGTAGATCTCTAGTGATAAATTTCCATTTGCTAACAATAATATTTTAATGAACTTTTAAGGTTTCCGTGGCCATTTTCATGAAAAACACTTGTGTTACCGGGTTGAGAGCGCGTCAGTGATTTGCTAAAAAACCGAAGCCCATGTTGCAATGAGACCCTCTTCAAGGTCGGTCGTTACACCGTGAAAGCCAGTAATGGCAAACCTTATTTTCTTGCCTTATTGGCTCTCAAGATGTAACGTAGCTGAAGATGCTTATTGCAACATGGGCGAAACGTCGGTATTTTAGCAAACCACTGACGCGCTCTCAACCCAGACACTCAAGTGTTTTTCAATATTTTGTCATTTAAGGGGGGGGGGGCGCCCACAAAACATCTATCAGCTTTCCCAGGAAAAATGTTTCAAATAAAACACTGTTGGTTATTTCTTTCGATTGAAAAATTTTGACTGCTGACTTCAGGTAGAATTCCAGGGTGATACACACCGAAAGGAAATGTCATGTTTGAACCTTTCTGCGATTTTTCCTTTTTAAGCCATACATACACCATTTTCTAAAATAGTGTTTTTCCGACGGTGAAAACTCAATATAGAATAGAATAAGTTTATTTACAAAAAAAAAAAATCATAAAAACAATACAACTGAAAGAAAGAGGTTTCAGGCTCCTGTACCAATTATACACTCTACAAGCTTTCCTATTTACGCCAATTAAAATAAACAATGGATTATATAAGGAAAAAATAAACTAACTAAAAACCTTATCTACACAATAAATTAAAGTAGAATATGTTTAAGCCTCTTATACTTATATTTTTTATAATTCAAAGAACTTAGATTGCAGTACTCAATATAGACAATTTGACACAATCTCAATGCTGCCTCTTACCAGTAGTAAGAGAAAGTAAAAAATGGAACAACAACACCTTTAGAGCCAAATGGTGATATTTTTCGACGTGCTGGCGCAAGGGGAGATGCGAATAGTTAGGATTTCAGTGCTCCCAATGAGCAATCAAATCCGGGTAGGAAATCCTCAATGACATTTAGCCAATCTAAAAGTCTACAAGAAACGCACTACAGTTTATTTTTTCATGGAAGCTTTACATACTTTTAGATTAAGGGAAGCAAAAAGAAAAGAAATGAAGCGATACCAAGATACCAAGATACCAAGCATTTACAGCAAAATTAAGTGCAGGGACTGCAGTAATAGTAAAAGTAGAAATTCCAATACGGCTTGGCCAATCATATTGTGGAAAATATACTTGGAAAAAATAAAACAGAAAACCTTTACGTGTAAAACTATAGTTATCTAAAATAAAATTGGAATTCGTGTCCTTTACAGCTGTAGAGTAATAAGGAGAGGAGAAACTGGGAGACAAAGAGAGAACAGAGATTAAGAGAAAGAAAAAAAAAAACAGATTTAACCAATTCTTTCATTCTTGCATGCATCTCTTAGTTTTTTTTTTTTTTTTTTTTTTTTTACTCTCCAATAGTCTTAATACTTGCCTCGCGTGTAAAGGACGTGCGCGCGCGGCGCCCTAAGATGAAACAAAGTGAGAAGCAAAAACCTTACCCAGGTAGATGGAGCCAGGTAAAGGGAGCATTTTAGGAAGCACACAGGTTTGGTCTGGGTGGAAATAGGTTTGCCGAATTAATTGAAGCAAGTAAGAAAGAAAGAAAGAAAAAAGAGAGACAGAGAGAGAAGATGAAGTAAGAAATAATGTAAAGAAAAGGAGTGTGAGAATGGCAGAGCAAACAACTAAAGACGACGTCAGCTGGGGGCGGTGAAACTAAAAAAAAGAAAAAAAAAGTTAAATAAAAAAACCTCCATTTACCCTTGTGTATGGTGGGGAAGGAGGAGGGCGACGGAGATTTTGCGTGATCACTATGACTGGAAACAGTTAATTCAAGGTACGCTACTGGTTTTTACTGCTTCTACCTTCTCTCTCACTCTCTTCTACCTTCCTTTCTCTCTTGCCGAATCCGAATATCGATGTTATATTGATCAAGTAAGGAGGCTTACTATATTACAGCATTCAATCTTACCCTAAAAACTGTACTTCACTCTTTTAAATTCTTAACTTATATTTTTGTTTGCGCATCTTGCTTGATGTGTTTTATATTTTTACAGTGGAGTTATGCTCGTGAAAAAAACCATGGCCTGAGTGATAATACGTAGTACTTGCACTAATACAAATCTTCACTCTCTGTCTCTCTTAGCAAATACAATGAGTTTTTCTGAATTTTGTCTTAAATGGCTCAAATTATTTTGTATCTTAATAAACTTTTCATTAAAGCTGGAAAGAAAAAAAAACAAACAAAACCAACAGTAAAGACGCACCACTTCGGTTGGGATTTTTTTATGGAAATCTTCGTGTCAGAAATTGGGTGGACGGACCTAAACGAATACCTACTTTGAGCTTGCTGCGATTTTTCGTTTTAGTGATATTGTAAAATCGGATACTTCCTTTCATCTTTACATCGGCAACAGAAAGTAATAAAAAAAAAAAAAAAAAAATAGGAAATCTTGTAAATATTTTACATCCAACTTTATTTAATCATAGCACTGAGATTTAAAAAGAAATATTTGCAGCAAACAAAAGAAATTAATCGCCATCAATAATGGAACTCTCATTGATGACTGTCAAACGTGCATACATAACGGAGCTTTTTTTTAAGTGTGTGTGACGGCCGATAGAATTTCCATGGTATTAGTAATCATACTCTTGAATTTAGCTCTGTCTTTAGGTCTGTGCTGTGTGTTTGCTGCAAAGATCCTCTCTTTTCGTAAACATACACTTATACACAATATATGTGACATGTTCTAGTGATAGAGGAACGATTGGGACAGCAAGGGACAGAGCTGTATTGATAGATATCCAAAAGAAAGAGAGAGAGACGACAGACGACAGAGCTACACTGGATATGAGGTATGGTAAAATGGAGATGGCTAGGAAAAGAAGACACATTCTAGAAAGAGCTGTCACAATATTTTCCTACAATATACTATATACACAGTCAAGCTCAATTCTCTCTCACTCTTTTTCTATCTCTTTCTCTCACATCTCTAACTCTCACTTTCTATAACTTCTACATACTATATATATTGTACGTACGTAATACAAATACAGAAAAAAAAGATACATACTAAAAAAAAAAGTAAAACAGCGTAAGCGTAGCTTTTTTTTTATTTATTTATTTTTCCATCATACATCTCCATTCAAACTACAACATATATAGCACCGCCTAACTTATTGAAAAATATAAGAGTATCTACTTTAAACGTAAACAGGAGATAGAGGTATGCAATAACAAATAATTCAGTAAATATAATCGATTCAATTTTTTTCGTGATCCAGGCTTTTCCCTTTTTTAATTATTATTATTATTATTATTATTATTATTATTATTATTATTATTATTATTACTTTCTCTTATTAATAATAGTAAGAGGAAGTATTGCGATCGTGCCAGATTTTTGAAATTGTGTTTTCACCGGAAATACACGTTTTGAGGTCCTGTGAGTCAAACAAATTGGTTTTTAGAAAATGATATGCGTGTGTATGATAAGAAAATCTCAAAAACGAAAAATTGCAGGAAGCTCAAACTGAAGTACTATCCGAAGCAGACACGAATATTTCAGGCAAAATCCATCAATCGGAAGTGCCACTTTACTGATTTTTTTGTGTATGTGACTTTTCTCAAAAATTGCTCCAACGATTTCTTTAAAACTTGGTGTATCAGCGGCACATAAAAAAAGGCTACAACTTTTATTTGAAACATTTCTCCGGGAAAATTCAGTTAAGGGGACTTCTAGGTAAGGTGAGGGGATATGTTTTCCTCTAATGTGCTATTTCAGTATACATGTCTGTTAACTAACTAATATTAATTAGAATTATATGAGTTGACAAAAATTCCCAGTTCCAAAAAAATCGGTTGAGTGAAAGTGGGACTTTTACTGAACAGGTTTTTCAATTTTTGTGATTTTCTCCTTAAAAATGCCGACGGCTTTAAACACTAATAAATTTTTTATAAGTGTGAAGAAAATTTGCCACTTCGCAGTATGAGAAAGCGGTGTGAGTGTTTCACACCAGATTTTTTTTTTTTTGTAATTCTTCTTTAGATTTCCATTCTCTAAACTCAAAATTAATGTTTGTTAATACAGGCCGGAACTCTTTTACAGGATAATAGTCCAGCCTTTCGATGAAGGGCTCAGGAAAGGATTGAAACTGGCCAAAAAACTTTTTCTGCCGCAAGTTATGACCGCAAGGAATACCTGAATAAATAAATAGTGTGTTAGCGGATTTCCTCATGCAAGATTGGAGACCTGAGAGGGCACTTGAAGGCGCTGGAGCCTGTAGATTTTGTGGGGAGAAAGATGAGATTCCCATATTTCTCCTGGATGGAATTTGAAGCTATCATCCAGAGATAGAAGCCTAGTTACTGGTATTAGAGAATGAGATCTTCCCAAAAACCGTCCCAAATCCTTATATTTCTTAAAGAGGCACTTCAAATTAATACTGTCCTCATCTTGGTATCAGCAGAGGAAGTGAACAACTGAATATAAGAGACCACATTAATGTAGCCAAAGGGAGTATCAAAGCGTTTTAAAACACGTATTTCCGTTTTAGAAACTCTACTTTAAAAATCAAAGCAGTTTGGAACATTTCGCAGAAAGAGAAAGTAGAGAAGAATGGATAGTAACTTACTTCTTCAGGGACCTTGGAGTCATTGCTAACAAAACAAGCAACACTTAAACAAATAGCCGCGGTTATTATTCAAAAGAGAAGATCCCTTATCTGGGCTCATACGGCTACCCCAAACATCAACAATTCAGACCCGGGTCTTACCCACCTAAGATACACTACAGGCCGGACAAATGGAATACCATAATCCTAAACTGAAACAGCCTATACTCGTCCGACCAATTGCCCTGAACCTAAATTACTCACAAGCCAAGCAATCTGTCATAAGATGTTTGGATATATCTTCCTCTGTATCACAAAATTTACAAAGTAAAGGATCCGACCGAATGTCTGAGAGATATCTGGGAAAGACCGCGCTACATTTCTACCTGATTTTACCCACAATTCAGCAGAGGACTCCTATTATGTCAATAAACAAACAAATTAGAACCATATCGCCAAGGATTTTGGTGTGTTTTGCTCTATCAAAGATTTGCAACACTTTACAAAACGCGCAACAGCCTATGAAGAACCAAGGCTTGCAGTCGGCGATTCTTGCTAGAGAGAATTTTAGTAAGCACGCCGCCTTGGTTCCGACCGCTGATAGTTTTGGCTTTCTCTACCTAGGTTCTCTCTACTAGTTGATGATCCCCACTTTTATTCAGGATGCTGGGTCAACACCGTCTCTGTTCTCATGGGATTTGAAACGTTAATTCTCGCACCATAATTGAGTGCGTTAGCCATTAAATCAACGCAAGAGGCTGTACACATTATACTATTACAATCACTTTTACAATATTTTTAGTGAATGTGGATCGATGACAATAAAATGATCCCAAAAGATATGCAGATTTATTCCCACTTAAAAACTCAATTAATCATATTAGAAGAATTAATTTTGTTATCATTCTAGTTCGCTACAGAAATTACCCGAAGTAATCGCACCTATACAATAAGGTATAAAATCTTATCCATTCCACCAACGAGAATTAAATCCGGTTACATGTCTTCTGCAATAGAATTATTGCTGCAAAAACCGCCACCAATCAGTTTCATTCTTCAATTGTGCTCAAATTCCAGGCTACTGTTTTGTTATACTTGGTGTAGGTTCGCGTCCCACACGCGATCGATACACTCATAGGACTCCTCACTTTCAGAATATGAACCTACCTACCTACACGCAACTTTGTGTTCAACATTATGGATCAAGCTAATAAATACAATTAACTTCACTTTTAACTTAGATAATGTTCCAGTTTATATTATGTAGTTACTGAATCTCCCTGAACAATAAATTATCGATAAAAATTAAGAATAATTAGTTTGTTTCTGCTAAAAATTTGCATCTTAATATGACTGATAATTCTCAATAGTATTATTACACTTTAACACGAGAATGTGATATCCTAAATCCCCTAGACTCCGTCCCAAAATCATTTTGTCACAAAAAGTTTCAATCGAATGGAAGGGGCTGTTACCAAGCCTGATATCAAGTTGAAAGACTGATTCGAAACACAGGATTTCCTTTTACTCTGTTAACACTGTTATATATAAAATTTTGTTATAAATTTCCAATTTCGCTCATACCCTAACATAAATACACAGGTGGTGAGGCGATCAGCGCCAACCTACCAACTGAGTCAGGTAGAGAATGACATTGAAGAGTCTGCCAATAATATTGAACAAATACAATTTAATTTTGATTTCTCAGATTCCTGAGAACCACCAAAAACATTTTTTTTAAAGAAAAATGTTAAAAATAGAAGTGATAGGTTTATCATAACAGTTCCATGTTTCAAGTTTAAGTTTAAAAGGAAATCGTGTTACTCGTTTTCCAGAAAATTTAAAACAAAATTCTAACTTATTCTGCAAAACCGCACTTCTAGTTAACCGTCTTCCTTTAAATTTGTAATACTAGCAATGCTTCTAATCTTTATTAATATTATATAAAAAAGCAGAATTATATACAGAATTTTAAGGTGTTTGTATCTGCTCGGACAGCCAGGCTGCGCTGAAGGCGCCGAGTTCATGTATCTTCACTTTCAGGTTAGTGTTAGAATGTTCTAAAAGACTGGAAGAGCTTTCTTCTCTGAAGGATGTGCTTCTAGTCCGGGTGCCAGGTCACATGGGAATTTTTGGGAATGAGGAGTTGGATACGATTGCCAAATTAGGCGCCTCTCTTCCTTTCATTGGTCCCGAGCCTGCTGTTGGCATGTCTTCTGGCACTTGTCTGTCAGGCTTCCAGACATGGACAGCTTCACAGCATTCATCCTTATGGATGAGCTCAGTTGGTTTTCGGCAGTCCAAAATGCTCATCGGGGGTCCGGACAAGGCCATTAGTGAGACGTTGCTATGTTTTTCATGGAGCGCTCTCAGGCATCTGGTTGGATCTCTTACTGAACATTGTAGTTTAGGAAGACATCTCCACATAATGGGGCTCATGCCGGATCCATTTTGTAGAGTCTGTGAGACAGAGGAGGAAACACTCATCCAACTTATGACTGATTGCCTGGGTTGTGAGGAAATTAGGTTCAGGATCTATGGTCGGAATAGGATGTCTTGGAAGGGCTTAGGCTATTTCCGCTTAAGGTTATTGTCCGATTTATTCGGACTGCGGTGAAACTTAGATGGATTAGATCCGGGTCTGGATTTTTGTTCTAGATCCGGTTTGTTGTTGTTTTTCTTGGAGTAGCTATACGGCTCAGTGAGGCTTTGGATAGCGTAGGGTTTCCCTCCCCATAGACAAATAATAATAATAATAATATACAGAATTTTATATAATATATAGCCCGAATATTTTCCAATGATATAAAAATAATCGTTACAAATTATAATTTGTTACGTTTAAATTATAAAATCTAATTATTTATTTATTTTAACTTTATCATCTTTGTAAATGTTAATATTATTACTGATTTTGTTATTATTGTATTATCATAGAATAAATTAACAATTTCATAAATATTATAACAGAAAATATTAAATGTTTATCCTGCATAGGAGTTCAGCCACTATTTCTCCGATCTTCACAATCTCTCTCTCTCTCTCTCTCTCTCTCTCTCACTCACCTGAACTAAGATGTTTATATAACCCTAAATAGAGAATGGTTTATGTTTACAAAGTAACCCTTCTAAGAAACGGACTTTGTAACAATGAACATCTATTCCAAAATTCTATTTTATGTAATATAATCTTATTAATTAATTTAAATTAATTTGTATCAAATTTAATTATGAATTTCATACTACTAAAAAGAAAAGGTCAAATATTTGGCGGTCCTGAAAACTTTATTAATATTATAGAATGAGCTTAATTAAAGAACTTAACGAAGCTTTTAGTTATTACCAGCTGCTTTGTACTGGTTGTACAAAACTTGTTCTTCTTTTTGAATTTTAAACGCTTATTGTTTAAAAGCGATGGAAGAGTAATAAAAATTCATAGCAGAGTTGGATAGTGGTTATTACTCAACTTAAGGTTGACTAAAGCTGACAATTAACTAGTTAACTGGTTGCAACTAACAATTAATTATAAAATGTAGTTTGTAGTTGTTATTGCAATTATTTTAAAACTAATGAAGTTATAGGAAGTGACCTGACGGCAACCCAAATGAAGAGAGACGCCGGTTAAGTAAGTAAGTAATGAAGTTATAAGTTGGAATGTAAAATTCCAACAAATACTTGTACTTACCATTTATTTCTTATTGGTGTAACTTTTGAAATGATGTATTGAACTCGTGAAATTTTTTGCCAAATATGAATCTGATCATGTTTGAACATTATAAAATTAAATAGGAAAGTAAAAAAAAAAAGAAAGTAAGATTTAAGTAGTTCTAGTTGACAGGTTTGTAACCAATCATAACTAAAACCATTTAGAAGTTGGTAGTTACTTTTGTAACTACTTTTTCTAAACTGACTAGATGTAGCTACAAGTTTCAACTACAATTACTGTAGTTGAAAAAAAACAACATAAAACTGCAAAAACTACCACAATTACATCTGTAGTTGTTAAATTGTAATATTTCAAGTATGTTAAATTTGCTAACTATAAATACTGAGACCTGAGAACTTTTATTTGAATATTTTTTTGAGAAAGTTCATTTTAAGGCTTTTTGAGAGAGGATTAAGTTTAAGCTTTCTTCAAAAAATTGGGTTTATTAAGTTAAAATTCAGCCATTGATAAAACATTAAAGACCACTAAACATATAACAAGAGAATTAAAAGTTTGAAGAGAATTTTATCATTATATCTGCAGTAAGAGAAAGTGGTGTGACGTCGTCTGAATCTGGTGGTGAAATACAGATTTTCATTTTATTCTATTAAAATAGTTCTCGGCAACCATTTTCTATAAATCCGTGAAGCTCTTTGCGTACGCGAATGACATAAGACGCGGTAGAACTGTCGACGCTATAAATAGTGCTTTCCTGAGCATTGAAGCCAACGGCAGGAGACTGGGTTTGGTGGTCAATGAGGAAAAAAGAAAATTGTTCTCTACCGACCCAACAGTAAAAGAGCCACTCTGCGTAGGCAACTTTAAATTTGAAAATGTTGCTGAATTTGTTTACATCGGATCCCTTATGACGGCAGACAACGATATATCTCAGGAAATAGGAAGGAGATTGATATTGGCTAGATAGGTGCCTAAATAAGCTTCCTCCTAAATAACCACTTCAAAAGGAAAGTATTAACTAACAAGGGGCACCAAACTTAGTCTGTACAGATCCTTATTCGGCCTGTATTGGCATACGCCTCAGAAAGCTGGACTATTTCAAAGACAGACGAACACTGTGGTTTGAGAGGAAGTTACTGCGCAAAATCTATGGCCCAGTATGTGAAGGTACGATCTGGCGACGTAGAAAGATTAGAGAACTGTATGTTTTCACGAGGAGCCCCCAGTAGTAGCTTGGATCAGGTTAAACAGACTGAGATGAGCGGGCCATGTGGCAAGGCTGAATGCCAACGAGATTCCTTCCAAACTGCTGCGCGAGATCCCGGATAGGAAACGGATGGTTGGGAGACCCAGATTGCTTGGCATGATAGAATTGCCCAGGACGCGAGGAATATCCTCGGATTGCGGAACTGGATGGCGGCCGCTAAAAATAGGGACGACTGGCGGAAACATATTGAGGAGGCCAAAACCCAAAACACTGGGTTGTAGAGCCAGGAAAGAAGAAGAAGAAAATAGTTCTCTCGATTGAGGGTTCTTGGCAGAGACCTTCCTGTTGGAAGTTCCTCCTATTTAAAAGTGGATGATAGAGATTGCAGGTTAAAAATGTTTCGATTAAAATTATTGAAACGTTCCTAATATTTCTACTATAATTAATGTTATGGACTTCTGCATAATTAACTTCTGCATATTAATAAAAATAAAAAAAACGAATAACAAAGCTGTTAAATTATGTCAACAATAATCCTAAGATAATAAATTTATTATTTCACTCTACAATAAGAGAGATGTAATATTTATGAAATAAGTGTTTAATATAATTATAATGCAGGCATTGGCGTCTTGTGTTTTTTTTTGTTTAAATTTTTTGTTTGTTGTTTTTCATTTTTTTTTTTTTTTGTAAAATAGCATAGCAAAGCTTAAAAGAAATGAAATAGAGAGAAAAACTTAGAAAGAGAATATGTTGCACGTGCGGATTGTTTGTATGTTTGTGAATGTTTTTGGTGTGTGGGAGAACATGACTCTAATATATATGTATATACATATATAATGCATTCATACAAACAAACACATGGCAACACTTCCGTTGCAATGAGGGGGGGTCCTATCCCTCAAGGACGTTGAAAAACTACATACTAATTCATACAGTCAGTTTGCTTCTAAAACGCAACTGTAAATTAGTTTATAATGAAACTTGGTTGCTATTTATTAATGGTGCATTCATATACATTTACAAAATTAGTGATATAAATTGAAAAAGGAAAATAAAAGTTACTTGAAAAATTATAATTATTAAAACAGCATTAATTGTCTTGACGTTTCGAGATATAATGATGAATTATTATTACAAAAAAAAGAAAAGAAATAGAAATGTATCATCCTCTGTATTTGGTAACTTATAGGTTTATTTGTTAATTGCGAATAAAATGAAATGGAAACCAGCCAATAAATTCCATTAAAGTATTTCTAATAGTAGCCGTACCAAGACGCCCAACATTGTGTCTCTTCCACTACGCATACCTGCTCTAAGACACCAACTGCTATAATTGGCAAATAAGTTTCCATCTGGACACCAAGTACCCTGAAAGCTGGTTCTAGCTCTCACAATAGATACCAGAAATTGGAATAAAAAGCCGGTCAACTGAAGGCTTACCAGAAGAATCGCCAAATCATCTTGGAAGAGTGAGCAAGTGGCAAATCAACCTTAAATTTTAGCCACCTTAGCTAGTCCATTGTTAGAACAAGCAGGATGCTAACTAGCCATATTACTAAACATATTGTTAATAATTGAACAGTTTGATCGAAAGATCTAATCGATTTTAATAATTATTTTTCTATAAATAATTCATTATTTAAACGTTTATTTCTACTTCTAATTTGATTGGATACTTCTACAAATGCATCTTACTTTCGCATTACATTGTGTACCCAGTTTTCTTCATTCAAAACTTCATAGATCCTAGATACTTTACTTGCCCTATTGGTTCGTTAACTTTCATTATGTGCTAATCCATAAGCAGTCCATATTTCCACCATTGGTAACCACAAAACTTCTTTACCCTCTTTTTATTTTATAAAACAGTAATAACAATTTAAAAATTTATTAAAATATATAAAAATGAATATATATATATATATATATATATATATAATCTCATAGACATGTTATGACTGTAAAAGTAACCTAAAAGCTGTCACAAAATATAAATTTACAATATTATGACCTCAATATGTCGGCTAGCTTAACATAGCTGCATACGTAAACATATATATATATATGTATTTATATAGATACATATATATTTTGCATGACCTTGTTTTTAACAGTAATCAATAAATGAGTATAATTTTACCTGCATATGAAGGCATGATCAACTGTCATTTATTATTCATATGTATATTCATTATGAATTGAACCAATTCATAATGAATATCGTATATTAAAAACTAAATCCGGGTCAATAAATTTATTTCAAAATCAGAGTTTAATAAAAAGTTTTCTTTTTGTTTTACTTCCTTTATTGCTTAGGAAGTATTAAAATTTTCGAAACTACTGTTTTCAACAATCATTGCAACTAAAAAACTAAGGTTTTGGTCAACATCCGTCAGACGGTAGTGTAATTTTACTGAACTTTTTTCTCCCGCAAATTTCTCGATAACGGCAATAAACATTTTCTTTAAACTTCGCTTTCAAATTGTATACACATACAGGCAATCTTTACACTTTTATTTGAACTGTAAGCAAATTTATTTTTAATAGAGCTCAAAGTTGGGGGGGGGGTAGGGTAAAGTTTTCCTCCAAAACAAACATTTATAATAAAAATGCATTAGAAGAAACACGTGTAAGTGTTACACGCCAGGTTTTTTTTTTCTGGAACATCCTGGAAAGGGTTCCATTCGCAAAAAGAAAGCAGTTTTTACACTTATCATTCTAAAAAAAAATTATATAACAATTCGAGCTAGACAAATTATTTCCTTAAAACACTAATAAATTTACTAAACGAATTTCACTTTAACAACGGTAAGTTTTCCATTAAAAAAAACAAAAAAAACCTATGAAAACTTCATTTAAATCCATTAGTAGAATCCAGAAATGTTAAATTTTATCAAACATTTTAATGCGCTCAAAATAGCATAACAATTACATTGGTTTCCATTAAAAATAGTGAATATGTAACTTATTGGCGGCCTCTTTTCATGTAGTTGAAACTAAATTATCTTGACTCTTGTTAATAATAAAAAAAAAAGTAAGAAACACAAAAGCCCATTTATTTACAGTATTTTTTTTTTGTATTGTACAATGTTGTTTTAAGTGACACACTAGTTGTAAACGAAGAGGTAAAAGTTTTAGTATGCTTTGTTTATCTAACTGTAAATTACTGGTAATGAAATATATTTACACTTTACCAAACCAACTACTAATTTTTAACACAACTTTCTCTTACTGCAGTTTATAAAATTAAAATTGACCAAATTTTATAGTCAGTATAACAAATTTAATGAATTTCATTGGTATTTTCATGGAGAAAATCTAGAAAACCAAAAAAGAAATTGTTTAATAAAAACGCTCTTCCGGTTTACTAATTTTTCTTGAAACTCTAAATTTTGGCAATCTATTTATTTCTATTTAATTTTGTTTAGATGGTAGAATTGTAAGATCAACTCTTCACCAGGAGAAATGTGCCAAATAAAAGTTGTAGCTTTTTGTGATAATATGTAGTCCAGCAGTTTTAGAGAATACAGGCAATCTGAAGGATTCAGGAAAAACTGAAAAATACTTTTCAGTAAAAGCGCACTTCCTGTCATTTTCGATTTTGTAAAAACTCCCGATTTCGACAACATATTTAATTCTAATTAATATGATTTTTTAGATGATAGAATTGTGTAATAAAATCATATAGCACCTTATAAGTAATCATAACCCTAACCCTACCCCATAAGCCGTCTTAAACGAATTTTCTCAGAGAAGTATTTCAAATCGAAGTTGTAATAACAAGTTTAAAAATACTCTCAATTGATGCGATTTTTCGTTTTTTCGGTCTTGTGTTTCCACTCAGAGACCATTTTCTAAAAATCACTTTTTTTGGATTCAGAGGGCATTCAAAATGTGTATTCTCGATATCGAAAATTTGCCACGTATACTTTACTTCCTGTTGCTAGGAGTAAGAAAAAATATAAGTTGAAATTTCAACTTCATTTTATGTTCTATTATTTGAGAAACATAAATAAAATGATTAAGTATTTCATTAAAATATGGAAATATACAAGTGAGTTTTTAAAATGAATAGGATTTTCTTTTTAATATGATTATAAATATATAAGGTATAAATTGTATTATTATGTATATATTTCTATACGTTATATATTTTGGCCTCTCATGAAATGACCAAGTCCTATACGCAAGCCATACTGTCTTTAGTATGATATAATGATAATAAGATATTATTGAAATTTCTTAGAGGCCCATAACTGATGACATTTAAGATGGTCAACATATTTAACCCTCCTCGCTTTATCTATCATTTATCTTTCTGAACAGATTCCAACAGATATAGGCTAGTTTATTCCTTTCGAGTTAGAAATCGGTGATTGTCTTTGAACAACATAATTTAAATACATTCAGCCCCCCCCCAAAATGGGGTACTTACCGCTTGCGAAAGTCGTTTGAATGACTACAGTTCAAATAGATTTCGTAATTTTTGTAAAACCTCAAAACTCATTGATGGAAGATTTAACAAAGAGCTTCTATTGTCGTTCTGAATCTATACGTCATCAATATTTACAAAAATAAAAATAAAGCAAACAATCCAGTCTCTATATTAATCAACAAGAACTTTATTCAGCTATTTGGTATCAATATATGGTGTACATGTGTTTTAGCCCAGTTTTAATGACATCATACCAAAGCCACCTGTTTACTAATTTACATTAATAAATACTACATAACTTGTAGTAATAGTAATATTTACTCTTTCTCTTACTTATTACAGGAGGAAATTTTACGGTCATGTGAAATTTTCGAAACAGGGCTTGCAGAAGGAAATACGCTCAGCCACCGAAAAAAAAATGGGACACTTAGTTTTTGCATTCATAGATAACATTTATTGCAACCAACTATTTTTAATACAATTCGTTGGCTAAATAATAATATCTGTAGAGTTAATTTTTTTTTTTAATTTAAGGCGCGTCAGCATCTATGGTCACTGGCGCCCGGAGACTTCTCAGTGCATTGCCGGCCTCCGGACAGTGTTTTCTCGTTACAGACAACACTGTCCATCACCGGACAATGAGCTGTAGACACTCCTAGGAAGAAAAATCTAAGGGCAGCACAACCGGACTCGAACCCGGGACATACGCGTGGGGGCCCAGTTAAAAACAAAAAAAAATCTTGTTTACAAAATTTTGATAACTTTTCAGTATTTGGTATTCGGGAGGAGGGGGAGGATGTATTTCACTTCTTTGCGGTGTGCCCAGTATTGGACAACATTCGCCTGAGGTTGGTTTGGGTCCTCTGTCTTTTCTGGTAGCGATGTGGTAGATATTTTGAATGGAAGTGATTGGATTGCCTTGGTCAATTTTTTGTAAAATGGCCAAAGATTAAATATTGTTCTGTAAATTAAATTAATGTTTTTCTTATTAGTTTGTTTAAATTTATAATCTATATACATTATTTTAACTTCTAATTTAGCTGGAATAATTAAGTTTTTTAGTAATATATAATTTTATGTGTGCACAGGTGATCCACTGACGTGACGGTTGAAAGACCAAGTATTTTCAAGTTTATTGTATGTTTTTTTTAAAGTGTACATTTATTTTTGTAATATACGAATTGTAAATAAAGATTTTCTATTCTATTGCAGTATTTGATGTTGCCTACTCGGGCAATACTAAGGGCCTCTGATACCGCGGGGCATCGATGCAATCAGGTTGTGAATGTTCTCTTGTCGAACGGCATCATCCCATTCTTCTTGGCAATGCGGAGCTGTTGAAGAAAGATTACGAGTTCTAACACGTCTCTTCAATATGCCCCATAGATATTCATGTCTGTTGAACGTGCAGGCTAACCCAATCGATCAATTTATATTGACTTCTTCCAAGAAACGGATGGACGGACAATCCTAGCTGTGTGCATCAGTCTGGCGTTATTATGCATTAGCATGAAAAACTGTCGCCGATAAATGCTACAAACGGTATGGCAGCTTCTAAAAGAACTTCTTCAACATACCTAGAAGCGGTTTGCACACCATTTACAACAACAAAAACCTCGGTGCAGGCCTCCAAACTTATTCCACCTCACACCATCATTGCTGGTGTTGAAAAGGAGCACCCCCACTTCTAAATTGAATGAAGGAGTTCTCCCTGCCTTCTCCACACACGAGTAATTGATCGTCTGAAAAATACAGAACAATTTGCTATTCATCTGTGAAAAGAACACCCCCCCTCCTATTATTCTACAGCCCAATGAAGAAGCCGATTGGCAACAGCAATCCTTCCTATACGATGATTTCTGGTTAGTATTGTACTAGATGCTGGTCTCTTAGCCATCCTATCTCAGCAAGACCTATTTCTTGCAATCGTCTTCGCACAGTTTCAGAGCTCATAGTGGCGAGTTCGGAGCCCCGAATTCGTAATAACGTATCCCTAAACTAATAAGAAGCCGATTGTAGTAAAACTGAGAGAGAAAGGTATCGGGAAATCGGAAAATGTGGAAGAGCAACATTTACAGGTTTTTGATATTTTTTCGGAATTTTCTAGAAAACAGGTGCATCGATTTTTTTTTCTTCTCTTACTCCCAGTAAAAGTGGAAAGTATTACGATTGTGTCAAAATTTCGAAATTGAGTTTTCGCCGAAAATATACATTTTGAGGCCCCCATGAGTATGAAAAAAAATGTATTTAGCGAATGATCTGTGTGAGTATGAACACAATATCTCAAAAAAAAATTTTTTTTTTGCAAAACGATTATTTTCTTTAAACTTGAAATGCTAACTGCTCAGATTCAAACAATCTGTCACTGTTTGAAACATTTTTCCGGAAAAATTCATTTGGTAGTTCTGCGGAATGTATTTGGTTGGTTTGTAACCGAGTAAGAGAAAATCTTGTGAACGTTTGTAATAATTCTTTTTCTCTTTTTTAAGTGGAAGACTTTCAAACCTCTCTATAGTCAAGTAACTATTGTGTTACACAGATTAGAAGTACAGTTATTTTTCATTCATACCAAGTTAATAAATAGAACTGAAACAGTCATTGTTCTCTCCCACCCACCAATTCAACAGTCTACCGGTAATTATAAATTATAAAGTGTTATAAAACAATGGTAGAATTATATATACATATATATATATATCACTCTTATAAAGTTGGTATTTATTTAATCAAATAAATAGACAGCATTCCTTATAAGTTACATCAGACTAAATATTTACAAGTGCTTAAACAGTTACGTCTTTGAAATTCTTTTTGTTTCAAACTATTTTCTATTTTTGCAAAAATAACTAGAAAACTTCCAAATAACTATATTTTTTTTTTCTTTTAACAATCAAAATTAAAACTAGTCAATCTGTTAATGTCAAACAGTTTATATATAACTTTGATCATGTAAACACAAAAAAAAGAAGTAAAAAAAGATGCTTGCGTTGTATTTGTGTTTGTATATTTCTTCTGTGATTGTATTAACATCTCCTCCAATTTCAAACACAACTTCGATCTCTTTAAACTTCTTTATTCTGCTTTTTTCAAAACTTATTTATTTTTGGTGCGTCTTAGTCAGCTAATATTTTGTTTATTTCCTTTTATTTGATGTCTTAAATATTTTAGAGAAATCTTGTTCAGAAAATTCTAAGACACTCTATGTATTGTTAACATTCAGCAGCCCATTTTTAAGGAGAATTATATTTTTCGACTATTATCGCAATCTCTTTTTGCCTTCACTGTTGTTGCTTGTCAGAAACAAAACAGCAAAAAGGCTGATAGAGAGATTGGAGACGGTGCGCCTTCAATTATTTTTAGAAGTGTTTTTTACGTTCTCATACTCCCTGATAAGCAGAAGTATGGGATCGTGTAAACTTTTCGAAATTAAGTTTTCATCCGAAATACGTGTCTTGAAATATCCCTGAACATGATTAATCCGGACAAATTATTTTAATGAATTCTGGGAGAGCTGAGAAATTAGATTTACCTCTAAATTGCACGACCATTTTTTGGGGGGGAGGAAGGTTGATTATTGCGCAAACATGCAGTCGATAATGCAAGCAAATTCAGCTACTTGGTATATTCTAAAAACAAACACTTGCAATGTGCGGCGATTCTACACAACTGTATTGGAAAATAAATTTTTATTCAAAATTCGAAGTTTTTTATCAGAATTACAAAATAAATAAATAAATATTTTAAATCGACATCCTCCTGCAGAACAACGTTTAATTAAGTTCTGTAAGAAATTTGTGAAGTTTACATAAGGAAAATATGCTCGCAGCGAGTTTAAGAAAGAGGAAGTGGTGTTATTATTATTGTTATTATTATTATTATTATTATTGTTGTTCTTGTTGTTGTTTCGATGTTCGTTACGACCGCTGTATTTGATATTGTAAAATGGATGTTGACTATGACCGAACCTCAACATCTATTTTAAAATATTATTATTATTATTTTTTTTTTCTAGGGATGGATCAAACCCTACGCTATCCAATATCCTGCTGGACCCACACAGCTACCCCAAAGAAAAACAAAAACAAACCGGTCTAAAACAAAAATCCAAACTCGGGATCTAACCAACCTTAGATTCACCGTAATCCGAGAATAAATCGGTCTATAACCTTAAATGGATAAAGCCTAAGATCTTCCATAGACATGCTGTTCCCACCAAAGGTCCTGAACCTCACAACCCTTGTCCCAAGGCTATCAAAAGATTGATGGATGTTACTTTCTTCGTCTCTTAAATCTACAAAAGGGATCTGGCATGAGCCCCATTACATAGAGTTATCTCCTTAAACCACAATGCCTAATAAGGGATCCACCTTAGATGCCTGAGAGAAAAATGGTATAAGATAAAAACGGGAAACGTCGAATATATAACATTTTAAAATAATGCTAAGTTTGTATTCAGTGTTTTCCCTGTTTTCCTTGTATACATATTAGCTTTTACACTGCCATGTTCATTTCAAAGAAAAATTCTTCAGATTATTCGGAATAGTTCGCAATTAGACGCATATACTTCCAAGGTATTTAAATATTTACAAATACATCTGTAATTGAAACCAATCATCATCAAATATCTCAAAAATTGGACTCAACAGTTCTATTAGCAGCCGTAGCAAGCGCACATCAATTATACTTAAAGTTCCTCTTGTCACGTCCACTACAATGTATTGGCGACTACGTTATAACTTCGAAGTCTGTAGCATTAATAGAAATTCAATAAAAAGTTGACCATCTGAAGGCTTAAATCATTCATTCGCCATGTCAATTTTGAGTACAATGTATCAATCATTCTATGTCAAGAAGCCCAGTAAAATTTTACAATTATATATATGCATAAAAAAAAAAAAAATGGCCGGAGGTGCTACGTTTGTTGTGTGGGCAGAGTTCTGCTCTCCTACCATATACTCTTCTTTCTGGCATAGCGTATAATAGAAGTTGCAGCAACATCAGTGCTCTGAAGATGTTTACTGAGGTAGTCGGGACCTATGCTTAGCCAGAAGTAAGCCACACCCTACATTCCGTTTTAAATTCTTAGGAATCCTATGCTCCTTGGAAATAAATTTCTCCCAACTTTTTTCCCTCTGCGCGAACGCAGAGATACTGCCCATTTCTGGTCATAATGATACCTTTACCTTCTGGGGCTATGAGTTCTTTCATCTGAGAACTAGCTTTAGCAAGATCAGCTTGCTCATTTCCATAATATCTTGCAGTGCCCAAGAACTCTAACTGATGTGTCTTTCACCTTCTTACTTTTCGGAGACAGCTAATCTCATGAGATGACTGTTTCAGACCGAAGGAAATTAGGGAAATTATCACAGCCTATGAGCCAATGAATAAAACTACGTTATTACCAGGACAATTAGTCACTGCTCGTTACTCGCCATCATAGTTACGAGGACGGGCTCTCTCAAGGCTTATTTAAACTGGAAAAGTGTCGAATAGACAGCTCCTGCTATATTCTTTTCCCTACTGGCTGATACATCCTTGTACCTCTCTGGATCATGGTAAACGTGAAGAATTGCAATTCCTTTTCCATCAGGTATGGGACGATTCTCCCAAGAAGAACGTATTAATTTACATCTGTATATCAGCCACACTGAAGCCACTAGAGCAGACAAGAGTTCTATATAGTCACATCATTCTTCGAGCGACTCACAATAACCAGTGCTACCATTCTATTACAATCATCACTCTTCGACCGGACACTCTAACTTCCATATATTCTTCCCTGTTTACTCAGCAAATCGTTACAATATAAACTGTGAGGAAAGTGTCAGTTTGGGTGTTCCTGTTTTCACATTTATCAAACCATAATCCTGCTCCAATAAACATCTATATTTCAAAGTTTCTTTTTTTGTTTGTTTTGAATTTGCTGATGCTGAACGGTTTCTGTTATTAATTTCATCAATCGTCAAGCATTTATTTTTGCCTAACCACGGCTATAAGGCTCTTTGCGGGAATCTCGGCCTAAAACACGAACATTGCATTTTCACCTCAAATTATTTAATACACATACGTTTTGCAGAGACAGTTGATGTATGCAACTGCAACAGTTAGAAATTGTACAATTACATTATGTATTATTACATTATGCAATCAGAAAGACTAAAGCCTAAGGGAGCCACAATAGATCTGTCAGAGGTCGTAGTGGATTTGGCATTAGTGACCTTGTAGTCACTCCCTCCTCTACAAAATATTCAACATCATCCGTTATTGAATCAGTTAATTTCTTTAATTAAAAATGTATTCAGAGAAAGTCTAAACTGTTAAACTAGACACAATGGATGAGTACATTGGAAGCCGATTAGCAAGCATGAAAAAGTACCATGCTATGATGAACACAATCCCATCCACTACTGCCTACCCGATTACCTACCTATTCCCATTAATAGTTACGGCCAAATGAACTAGAAAGCTATAAAGAAGGCCATTAAATTGCAATTTAAGCGAATATTTTTAAGTACCTTAATTAAATATTACTTTCTCTTCATGCCAGATTTTCGAAATTGAGTTTTCAGCGTAAATACATGTTTTGGCGTCCTCTGAGGACGAAAAAAAATGTTTTTAGTGAACGTGTGTGTGTTTCAGAATATCTCAAAAACTAAAAAGTCCCAGGAAGCTAAAACTGGGTATTCCCGTTTAGGTTCTACCACAGCGCATCAGGCACAGAGATTTCGGGCAAATCCATGTCAATCGGATGTGCCACTTTACTGAATGTTTTTCTTTTCCTTCTTCCCCCCCCCCCCAGTTTTTCGTGATTTTCTCGAAAACGGATCCAACAATTTTCTTTAAACTTTATATACTGTCTACACACATAAATGGTTTTTCCACCTACATAATAATATTGAAGTATTGATACACATCAGAAGTAATGATAAAATTCCAAATGTGGATAAAAAACAGTTAACGATTTTCTTTAAACTTAGAATGAAACTTTCTGCATAAATAGAAGAAACGTTATCACTTTTTTTTGTAACATTTTCTTGAAAAAAATTATTTTGGAGAGGTATTAGAAGGTCTTATCAGTTAATTTAAATTTAAATTTGCACAAGCTTTCTTGGTTATGACATAGAGCACTCCACATAAGGCCGCTCAGATATACAAGTAAAATCGTCACCAACATTATTATGGTAAGCCCAACGAAACATTGTAAATTTTCAATTTGATAGGAAATTTGTTGATTAAATTACAATTTTTTTTTTCTTACAGTCTGATTAACATAAAGTATCAGTAAAAAATAGTAATTTGATATTTTTAATTTTACAGGTTTCAGTATTCTCTTCGATATATGAAGAAATATGAAAAAAAAGAAAAGAATATAGCAATAATAATTTCATATTCTGCTTAAATAATTTAAATAACTGAAAATATTAAAATTAAAATTTCATGAAGAAAATTGTGTTTAATAAAAACAAAAAATTGACTTTAAAAAGATGATTTTTCACTATTTAAACAAAAATAATAATAATAAAAATCTGAGATCAAAATAATAATCTGATGTAAAATTAAATTTTCCACTTTAATTTTTTTTTTTTTTTTTTAACATTTAGTAATATTCATAAATTTTTTTTACTTGAGAAGATTTTCTTTTATTATGGTTATCTTTTAATAAAGAAAATTTTTTATATTTTAAAAAATATTTTTTTCTAATTTAAAAGCTGGATTGAAAAACCACGACTTTTTTCTCTTACTACTGTTAATAGAATTATATATTAAAATGGTAAACTTTCTTTAAACCTCAAATTTTTACTAAATTGTCCTCACATTTGCAAATTTAACGCCTCAAATTACGCAGAACTCTCTAAAAACCCATTTTCCCGGTAAAATTTCAAATACAAGTGGATAGGTTTATCCCTAGACAGTTTGCATTCCAAGTTTTAAAGAAAATCGTTTTTGGATATTTTCGAAAAAAAATCCGGAAAAACTTTTTCTGCTGTTACACTTCCGGTGGGCCGATTTTTTTTTTTACAAATCTTGGAATACTATCAGTGCTTTTAATGTATATTAATTAATTTGAAAAACTAGATATTGAAGCAAGGAGGATGGACCTCTTTGTCAACGAAAAAAAGACAAAGGCCTTCGTGCTGAGCAGAAAAGTGCCAGTCCATCGCCTGCAACATCACGTAGTTGGTGACTACCTCTTTGAACCAGTAAGCAGCTTCCAATATCGTCCAATAGACGACAATGCAGAAGGGAATGAAGAGATAAGAAAGAGGATCCTTGCTGGGAATAAAGCGTAATTTTGCGCTTGACAAAGTCCTGAAAAGCCGGCTCGTAAGCCGCTCCTCCAAGATAAGGATCTACAAAACTCTCATAAGGCAAGTCGTCACTTACGCCTCTGAAACACAAACGCTCAAGAATTCTTCAGCAAATCTGCTGGACCGATTTGAGCGGAAAATGTTGAGGCGAATATTGGGGGAATATGTGAGAACGGCGTTTGGCGTAAAAGAAAAAACAGGGAATTATATGATCTTTACAAAGATGTAAATCTGTCAGCGTAGATAAGAATTCAGCGGCTGAGATGGCTTGGACACCTCCTGAGGATGGAAGACTGCAGAATTGCAAAAAAGATATATGAGGAAACACCTGATGAAGTTAGGCCAAGGGGACGCCCCAAGAATAGATGGAGAGAAAGCGTGCGGAGGGACATAAGAAAATTAAATATAAGTGAGGCGCACGCCCGGGATAGAGAGAGAGATGGTTGGCTTTATTGGAGGAGGCCAAGGGCAGCTACATGCGCCTGTTGCGCCAATAGAAGAAGAAGAATTAATTAGGTGGTGATAGGTGCTAAAAACTATAAGATTTTTACTGAAGGTGCCCTCTACAGTTCTGAGGAAATAAAAGTGATAGCTATTTCTATATGTGGATAGTAAAAGAAGCTTATAGAAAACACTAAGCAGCATATAATGGTATATACTTAGAATCTAAGCTAAACTTATTTATTTCCCATTCAAAGGACGTCAGAATTCGAATTTCCGGTGAATACTCAAAATATGAAACTTTGACAAGATCGTAGTACTTCCTCTTACCAACAGTAAAAAAAAGTAAAAGGAAAGAATATACAATCATATCACTTAAAATCTATTCACTTATTTCTGGTAAATTAATTTTTTAATAGAATTCACTGATTAATTAATTTAATCTTAGATACTTTAGTAGATTAAAATAATTGAAAAAAAAAGATCAAAAAATATATCAGCAACTTTAAAAAAAAAAACACACACACACATCAAGACCGGCCATAAAATTCTTTTTATTTTTTTACAATCTCACCCTTTTATTTCTAAAAAAGTCTCCTTCCATTTTATGTTTTGTTTTAACATTAAAAAAAATAGTAGGATTAATACTAGTAGTCTACTAGAGAAGGAAAACTCAATTACAACATCCTAGTGAAAAGTGATGTTAACTTTAGAGTGGCAAAACGTAATTACAGTCCAATTAACCTGAGTGGCTATTTAAAGGTGACCAGGTGTGCTATAGTTCTGATGTGCATTCACTCAGTCATTCCAGGTCGCTCCCCCTCCTCCACCTCCACCATAAATGTACTAGAGAATGTAGTGTGTTCAATTTAAGGGGCCCTCTACAGTTCCTTTCTTCCTCCATACATACATAGTTTGAAATTTAACAGAGCAATAGTTACGAATGTATTTGTATGTATGTGTGTTTGTGAATGATTTTCTATGAGACTTCCTTTTGATTTTTTTTTTTCCATACTACACAGATTGATGTGACGATAAGGTTTCTTATAGTTGAAAAAGTTTCCGGAAAATTCAAAATTCTACAAAGACCACTTAAATTAAAATTTATTACTTTCTCTTATTTTTTTGAAAAAATATCTAATGTGAAATTCACGTAACTTTCTCTCATTGTTGTTAGTATAAAATGACAATTTCCTTTAAACTTCAAATACTCTCAAAACACGTATATATGCCTAACATAAATAAGAGATATCCAGGTATTAAAGTGATCAAATTTCTAGTATTATTGAACTATTCCCATATAACATTTTAAATGTAACTCCGCAAAATTCCACAGAACTAACTTGAAACAGATTTTCCTTTTTCGGAAAAATGTTTCAAATAAGAGTGTTCAAGTTTTCATCGCTCTTCCGATTAACCGATTTTTCATCAAATTTGGAATTCTACCAATGATTGTAAGGTGAATTAATATTCTAAAGAAGAACCATATATTGCCGTTGATGTGATTACTACAGAGAAAAGCCTTAATGCTACAGTTTTCCCAGAACTCCCCACCCACCCCCCCAACACAACACATAAATTTTCTTTTCCCCAAAAATAAATGTTACATCCATTATTTATCTCGTAGCATGCATATTAGATTTATTCCTGACCGGTTTCGGATATTCTCCATCGTCAAGCAAATTCACCAAGTTGGTGAACTTTGGTAATTTGCTCTGACTAATGGAGAATTAATCCAGCATTGCGGACCCAGCCACATTTTCAATAAAATGTTACAAATAAAAATAAGTGTTAAGTACATCATTAGTTGTTGAAGCCGTTCAACACTTCGCTTACCTTGGGGTTGAAATAAACTGTGACAATAAGGTAACCGAAGAAATAAGAAAAAGAATAATGACAGGAAATAGAGCATATTACGGCCTCGTTAGACTGTTTAAATCATCCCTTCTTTTAAAGCCAACAAAACTGAAACTAGGTCACTAGTTAGGCCCGTGGTTTGTTATGGAGCAGAAACCTGGACACTTAAGGGCGCTGATGAAGCAATGTTGCGAATTTTCGAAAGGAAGATACTCAGGCGTATCTTTGGTCCCGTTCGCATGCAAGAAACATGGCGCATTACAAATAATCAGGAATTGGATGAACTAATTGCGCATGAAAATATAATTCGATTCACATAAAGGCCAGAAGAATCAGTTGGCTGGGGCACGTGATGAGACTAGGGAATGACCGAGTGACAAAAGAAGGTAATGGGAGAGAATTTTGCTGGAAAGAGAAAAAGAGGACGACCTAGGAAGCGTTGGATTGATGACCTAGAAGCAGATTTGGACCGGATTGGAGTGGTGGAATGGCGAAGGCAGGCGCATGACCGGGATGTCTGGAGGGGAATTATTAGCGAGGCCAAAGTCCATCTCGGACTGTAGAGCCGAAAAGAAGAAGAAGAAGAAGAATATCATTAGTAGACGAATTTTAAAGAAAATCGTTGGTGCCGATTTCGACAAAATCACGAAAAGTTGTCAAAAAAAACAAACAAAACAGAAACAGTGCAGTCACAACTTCCAGTTCATGGATTTTGCTCGATAACTTCGTCTAGATGCTTTGGACCCTACCTAAACGGAATGCCAAGTTTGAGCTTCCGGAGAATCGCATTTTGGGAGCTCTTTAAATTATAATATCTGCCATATTCAGGTAAAATTAAAGGTTAGCTATAAAATGTTTTGAGAAAATGATGTATATTTTCAACACAACATATACTGTAAACCCTATTTATACCGAGATTCAGAGAAAAACTTATCTATCTTCCTAGATTAGTTGATAAAACTCAATTCTCAGGAAGGAAATTTTCCAAATCATAATGATAAGTTTTCTTTTATGAGTGTAGAAAATATTCAGAAAATCGTAAAGAGCCTTTTTTTTCACCTCGATTTCTAATCTCAAATAATCCTATTTTTTTTGGTAATGATTATAAAAAAAGAAGTGTAATTCACACTTTAGAAGCGTTTTATACAAATCTGATTATAGGCCAAGCTTAAGATTAAAAATATAGATATATTTCGTGCTTCAAATAAAACGCAATTTAAGCAAGTTTAATGTTTTTGAATTTTATTTTTTAAATATTGAGAAAAAAAAACTGATAATAAGGAATGACGAAAAGAAGTTCTGTTTTTCTTAAATGCAGTTCTCTAAAACTCCAATTTGCAAGCTTTGTTCGAAAAAAGGAATTTTTACCTATTATTTAATTGATATGCATGTTGTTGATCCGATACATACGATAAAACAGTTTCCCTGTCCTCCCAGAATTCCCTAAATCAATTTTATCGAGAAAATAAAAAGAATTCAAACGCCAAATTCAAAGAAACTTGTTTGAAGACGTATTTGGAGAAAATTTGGGTTTGTGAAAACAATATTTAATTTAGCCCGCTAATGGTCTCCGCTTTTAATTACTCCTTCGTTGACTGACGCAAGACGCTTCTCAATATTTGTAAATTGTCCCACATTGGCTAGCATACGTTTAACATATTTTCTAGGCATTGGATTAGAGAACGGTCTGAAACTGAACTGGTGTAATAGAAAGCATTTTCTATATCAGTGATCGGCTACCTATGACGGGGCGTAAACATTTCTAGTCATTTCTAGCCTTATTTTCGTCTTGAAATTTTTTTTTTTTTAAACTGAATTTGAATTTTAGTATAAATCACGAAATAATACGCCGAACTAACGCAAGCAGTCTCCTGTTTTTATGTCTTGATAGAAAACTCTTCCTGAATTACGAGCTTGGTTGAGTTTAATTAAGAAACCAATTAATTCAAAAGAATCTTGCGAACATTCAAAAGTTCAGATAATTTTTTTTTTATATATAAAAATATAATATTTTCAATTTTCTAATTTTTTTGTTTGCCCGCCCTTTCCTAAATAAGCATCACTGATCAATTTTAGTGACAGGTATTAATTTCTTTCATTTTTTGAAAGAAGTGTCTCACGAACGCAATGCGGTTTATTCGATATGTAAAAATTGTTCCGAAGCTATAATACAAAAAAGGATGCCGGCTATTACTGTTCTATAATATATAGTCACACAATTCTCTAGCATTATCAATTACATTACTAAGTTGTTAATGGTGGCAATGTAATAATTGGGAGCAGCATTCGGACTTTGGGTGAGCTTGCGCTTAGTTGAAACTTTTGTTTGCTTTGGATGTTTTCATGGAGGGCAGAGTATTAATTTGTATTTTATTTTGTGAAAGATTTCATTTTTTAAATTACAATAATACAATATAAAAATAAATTTCTACTTCTATCATTTTTCTGAAGAAACTACACTACCAAATATGCCCATGGCATATTCATCACGAAAAAATTTGTACTTTGCACAGACAAATTAAGTTTTTCTAACGACAATTATTGATATACAGCTTCAAATTACGTTGTCCGCACAGAAAAATCTACTTAAAGTTACTGTTAACTATGCAATTATTATTAAATAATATAGCGATCGGGTGGCTGGTTATTAGTGGTTCACTCACTCGTTCTCATTCGGCGAATAAAGAAAAACATGCTCCAACAAAAATGATAATTCAATCAATATTAATAAATCATTGGCATTGGCAAAGATAATAAAATGTATTAAAAAGCTGTATTGTTAATCTAAATAAAATAATATTATGCATTATCATGCACTGTTATAAAAATAAGAGAGAGTAATATGATATTTTAATTTATTTTTATTATAATTATACAAATAAGAACAGGACCCACGATTTGGAATCAAAAGAAAAATAAATTCAATTTTGAACTCCTTATCAAAAATTCGCCATTATTGTTCTGACGCTATTTATCAGTGTTGTGTTAAAAAAAAAAGGCTATACAAAGTACACAAAAAAAAGCAGGTGATAAATATATAACATAACATAACCAAACATAAATAACATGAGTGCAATATGAGTTGGAATTACATAATATATGGTCGTTCTTTTAAATAATTGTATTTTCTGTTGTGAAACTGCGTTTTTTTTTTCTCGCTTCATTATTAACTTCGCCGATCTATGACAATTTTGACGTGATTTTCTCCACTATAAATTTTATTCGTTCATAATACCTCGTTTTGCTCTCATCTCTGCTGCATGCAGTTTCTTGGGAAGACCGCACGGGTTACCACAGCTCAATACTCCATGCACCTCGTTAGACCAGTACACAATACACTTAAACTATATAAACTTTACAGACAAGGAGGAACACACTACAAAAACTAGGGTCTCCGTCCATAGTTAATTGGCGTAAGCCAGGGGAAAAGGAAGGGATTAGCTCAGTAGTAGTGCGCTGGACTAGCAATCGGAGGTCCCGGGTTCGGATCCAGCATGCTGCTTTTAGATTTTCTCTTTCTAGGTGCCACTACTGCTCACTGTCCGGTGATGGGCAGTGTTGCCTGCATCTAGAGAAAACTGCTCAGGGGCCGGCAATGCACTGAGAAGGCCCCCCGGGAGGCACAATAAATCTCACCGGTCGCGGCGCAATAATCGCCTATAACAATTTAATCTAATACCTATTTTATTAGGTCGACAATTAGCGCACGTAAAATAATGCCTATTTCTTTATGCAGGCTTTACATCCAATTACAGGCGACAGATCAGATGTTTTCATGGACGGAGGCGGATAGCAAGCATACTTTTTAATAATAAATTTAGAGCTAGTTACTTAAATTTATAATCAAATCCAAGCCGTTAATAGTACAGCTATTGCGGCAAAAGAAATTTAATCCTAAGCAACTCTAATACTCGTAAAAATTGTTTATTTTTATTCAAACAGTTTTACCAAAATACTTATATCTTTAAGTCTGAGCATTTCTTACAAATTAATTACAAAACCAAAGAACTGGTCAAAAAAATAATGGGCATATACCATCTGCTTATCTAAATAAAAAATCTAATAACTTTCTCTTAGGGTTAATATTGGCGAATGGTAACCATGTATATACATATTTGGTAACAGATCTATGTGATGACCAAATCACAAGGACGTATATTCATTCAGGCAGTAGGTCAATGACCTTTGCATAGCTGAGCATTTTTTTTTTCTTTTTGCAGATAACTATTGCTTATTCATTTTTTAATCACTTAATTTGCTTTTTCCTTAAATTTCACTTCATTTATTAATTTTTTTTTTGTTTATTATTGTTTTGCATATTCATTGAAATAAACTAACCATGGAGTGTCTCTCAAAAAAAAAATCGCAATAGAAACGTTATGGGTGATTAAAATATTTGGCTGCATTTAATTTGTTCATTCAATGATTCATTTTTAATTAACTTTATTCCAAAAAAAAATCTTTTTTTTATAATTAAGAATTTATAAAAACAAAATACTTGAGAATGTCAAAAAAAAAATGACATTATTTTAATGGAATTCTTTTCTTTATCTTATAAAAAATGACAAGTGATATAACAATTGTTGGGGCAGTTTGGCGAGTATTTTAGCCGGCAAATTTATTTATTTTATTTTATTTTGTTTACACATTTCTAATTTGTATGATTAGCGGTAAAAAAAAAATCTATCTAGTTTCAAAAAAAAAAAAAAAAAAACTTGTTTGTTTTATGGATCTATAGGTATTTAGGTCTAGACAGGAGTTCAGACAAACATGCCGCTAGATTATTCTCTATACATATATACCTACATTTTGTTTTTTTTTTTTTTAATTTTTTTAATTCAACGGCTGTTTTTTAAATATAGTCAAATATTTATTGTGTAAAACTACATTTAATTCCCAATATGGACTTTAACAAATTTATGGGAAAAAAAACAAACAAATTCTTATCATTTAACCGGCCGGCTCTATTTTTTCCCCCATATTATTAATAGTTAAAAGCATGGTTAAAAATAATCACAATAATAGTAAAAAAACGATGACGTAATGCTTTAATAATTTATTATTAATGATAAGAATATAAAAATAAATAAATAAATAAAAGTATGTCATACGGTCTATGTCCTTACAGCACGCAATCTTTCCATTTTAAAATAATAAAAAAAATGAAAACTGTAACCATATTTATTTGAAATATAAATAAATGAAAATATTATTAGTTAAACAAAAAATTAAGCCAATAAAACAAAAAAAAAGAATAAATTTAAAATAAATCTTTGCATTGATTAAGTAATGCAGAAATAAAGGAACATTAATTAATTTTTAAAAAATACTAATAATTAAAATAAGTGGCAAAAAAAAAAAGTTTCTATTAAGAATTTAATAAACATGGGAATTTATTTTTTGTTTTTTTGTTAAACTGTGTAACTGGAGCATAAAAATAAAAGTCAGTACTGATAAGAGAGGGGTCCAGACTACGTTAAAAAACATTACAGGAGGAATGGGGAAAAAGGATGTTTGGCTATCGTACAAAAAATTACAATCACTATGATACAGTGAATTTTTTTTTAAATTTTTTATTTGGAGGGGGCTTCTATTTATTTATTTAATTTTTTAAGTAAAATAATTAGTGATAAGAGTAAAATTGATTCGTTAAGTTTTAATTAATTTAAAAAAAAAATTGAAAAAATAAAAGATCGTGCTATAGAAACATTTACTTTGATAAATTGTTAAATATAAAATTCCCTACCAATACATGTTTAAAAAAAAAAAAAGTAATAATAAATAAATAAAATACAATAATAACAAACCTGTTGCCAATGATCCTCTAACGATGGTTGCGCTGAAAAATATCCGGTATCGTGTATATCCTGCAATTCCCGGAATATATTTCCGCTTGGTAGTATATCCATGACTGCTAAATTTTCAAATTTTCAGAAACAAAACTGAGCACAGTTTTTATTAATTTCTAGATTTTTTTTGTAAATTAGTTTTCCTGAGAAAACAAAAATCAGGAAAAACTAAAAAACCTAAATTCTGATTGAAAAATTTATAAAACAAACAAAAAACTAAAAAAAAAAAGAAGAAATTGATAATAAAATCACTTCACTAAGACACTTCCATTCGTAAGAGATTTTTGGTACTTGTTTGTCTGGATATAATTTTTCTTTTTTGGAACAAGTGTATTTTAAGGAAACCAAAAAATTGCTGCTTTTCTTGTTTGATTTTTACGTTCTTGTTGCTATTAACAGCTCATAGTTGAAAAGTGATGCCGGGCTGTTATAAAAAAGAAGAGCCGCTTAACACCAACAGTATATTTATGAACTAAAACTTATTTTCAAATAACACAGAGCCGGCCGGAATCGTAAAAATAAAAAAATGAAATAAAAGAAGCCGGTTCACTAATTTTTTTTGGTCCCGGATATTCTTCTAAATATATACTAAAGTCTAGGAGCAAAGATTAAAAAAAAAAAAATCAACAGAAGCCTAGTTTCGAACACTGAACTTTTACGTACTTGGATTTTTTTTTTAATGTTTTATTTGCAAGGCCCGGCAGTTGCTTTTTTTTTGCGGATATGGAGGGGATAAGGCGGGAAATAACAGGCAAGCCTGGAATAGGAATACAATGAAAGATACTCACACAATTAAGAGGGAAAAAAGTAAAAAGGGTGGAAGTGATAAGATATGAAAAGGAAAAGAAAAGAAAACACAAGAATAAATGAAATATTTGTGTGCTTTTATTTGGAAATTTGGCGCATTCTATTTCAATAGAAATGGAAAAGAAGATTTATTGTGGAGAGGTAAAAAAAAAAAAGAAAAGGAAAAAAAAGAAAAGTAAGACAAGAAAATTATTAATAATGGGACAGCGTGGAGAGGGACTGTGCGTGCGTACAACCGAACACAGTAGGCAACAAACACGAGTTTCCACTGTTTTGCGTTACGCAGCGCGGGCTCAGACCAGACTGGTTTAATCTTGACACAGGCCGCTGCTATAGTACACAGTAAGGCCGTTGTACTGCGCCTCTATACAGACAGACTATCCCCACCACATTGTATAAAACTAACATCGTCTTTCTGATAAAAAAATTTTATTCTTAATATAAAAATGTTTAGAAAAATAGAATCACTTTTTAACATTCTGTATTCTGTAAAAAAAAAATGTAATGTAATAAAAAAAAATGTAATGACTTGAAAAAGTTTTCATCATTATTTTTTAAAAATATATTTACTCCTTTAATATTTACTTTACTGAAAAATCACGAACAACAAAAGTTGGTTCAAAATTTAGTTTTAATTTTTCACTTTTTTTTTTTTGTCTTTGTTTATATCGATTTTTAATTTCTCTTGTTGCTGTTAATCGTGTCATAGTTACGATATCGAGTTTTTCACGAAAAATACACGTTTTGAGGTCGTCTGTGGACAGGCTCGTTTTATGTTAGTAGCAGGGAGAAGCCACGGCCTCGCCGTGGCAGTATCGCCATGGCAAACACTTCTATCGCCTCTACCCAATCTGAAAAGCCTGACCGACCCGTCTTGTCATCATGTGCACCGCATTATAGACAACTGTCCACCATTTCTCCCGGAACCTCTTGCTCGCATCAGGAATGAAAATCCACTACAGGGCTTCCTTTGGTACTATTTCACCATTGGCCTCCGGACAGAGTTCTCTCGTTTCAGACTACATAGTCCATTACCCACACAGTGAGCTATAGAGAGAGGCTTCCTAGGAAGGAAATCTAAAAACATCACAGCTGGACTGTCCGGGACCTCCGCATTTCTAATCCTTTCCCTTACAATTCCTTCATCTACAAAATATTAATAAATTAAATATATTGCCAAAAATTCCGAGTTGTAAAATCGCGGTTGCCTGATGAGTGCGTCTTTACTGAACAGTTTCTTCAATTTTCAGCGTTTTTTCCCATTAAAAGGACTGATGGATTTCATTAAATTTGGTCTACTGAATATACATACAGAGATCTATCACTTTTGTTTGAAACTTTCTTGAGAAGTTCATTTAAGGGGATTTTGGGGGATAAGCTTTCCTCAAAAAAGTGATTTTTATTTAAACTGGTTTTATTTTAATGTTGTTTGGCTGGTGGCAAAAAAACTTTTCAACTTTCTCGTTTCGGACGAGTCCTTCCTCAGGAACTGCCAAAGAGCTGTAAAATGTTAAATGCTGACCTCAGCCAACCAACATTTTGCTTGTTTCATCAACAACTGCCAAGTATAAATATTATTTATATTAAGTTAGATTTTCGCATTTATATAACATTGAAGACAATTAAACTCTGGTCCGTCATAGCATGCAGTTATAGTCTATTGCTTTTGCTCAATAATTTCTATCAATTCGTCCATCCATCTGATTGCATGTCTGACCCAAATCTGCACTCATTTTTTCTGAAAGTCATATTCTTCGTTTTCTTCTTTTCAATGGCTGTTTCTTCTTCTTTGTTTTCCAATTCTTTTAGTTGACCTTTATATGCAAATCAACCTATTTGCATTTCTTTTCTCTTCCAAAAGGAAAACATGCAAAGGAAAATGTTTCTGGTAATTAGAATTACCTCTATTTCTTCTTGTGGGGTTCCCCAATATGCTATGCGTGTGTTGTTGACTTGGTGTTACAGTGTTGTCTTCCTTCATCTTAGTTTCGGTAAGGAAATTAATTTCATTCTCTGTTTAGAATTTTCGTAATGTCATTAAATCCTTCTTTAATACTGACTTATTCTTTTATTTTAGATACATACGAATATTCGAATCTCGTATATTCGAAACATTCTTTTTCATGAGATTGATTCTTCTTTTGTAAACTGTTTTCCTCAGTAATTTAAGTTTGGTTTTCCATGATTTTTCTTCGAAATGGTCTTCTTTTTTTTAGAATTTTATGTTTTCATGATTTCTGTTACATTTAGTTTCGTTTTCATGTAATTATTCGTCAGCCAACTACCAGTTCTTCCAAGTTGTTTTTTTACTTTCACAATATTCATCGCTAGAATTATATTTGAAATCCAGTAAATATCTACAAATCCGCCAATATATCTATTTTGTATCTTCCTATTTAATTCCAAGTTTTACTACGAGATCTATATCTAAGTTTTAGTTTTTACTTTTTCATATTTAGCCTTCAATTCTTTAAGAGATAACACTTTTCCTGCAAATGACAAAATGTAACGCCTATATTGCTTCGAAAAAATCAAAGTTTTTGCAGTTCCATCGTTCCCTAGTGAGGACATTCGGCTGTCCTGATGAATATAATATTCTGATGCTTCTGCTTAAATACATGAACATCAGCTCACGCCACAATACTGAGGCACTGACTGTGGATGGTTATACTTTTGAGTGTGTTAAAAGCTTTATCTACTTTGAGTCAGAATTGAATGACGAAAATAAGATGTTAAGCGAAGTAAATAAAAGAATCATGACTGCCAACCGGGCATACTTTGCGAATATGAAATTTTTTAAGACCTCAAATTTGACGAGAGTCAGAAAGCAAGACTCTACAAGACTCTAATTAGACCCGTCTTAACATAAGGTTCAGAAATATGTTACACTAAATTTTCTACTTTACTGTATGCATACTCAAGTGCTCCGGCTAAACTACAGTGGAGAAGGCCTGGGTTCAGAGGGTTTTCCAAATGAATAAATAAAACTTTGCTGGAAAGGAATAACAGGACAAAAATACATGTATCTATAAAAAAAATTAATCAAATGAATATAAATAAAGGGGAAAGGAAAACTGGGCGCCACGCTGTTTAAAAGTCAATTATGCATAAATCAAATTGGAAAAAAAAGAAAAGAAATCGGAAAATTACTTACGGCAACAGCGAACCGTAGTAGGTGAAAAAGTAATTAGTAATCAGCTGTACTGCTATCTCTGGTCACCATTAATACATCAGAATTGAAGTTTAGATACATACGTATATAATGATTTATTTAAAAGAACATATCATACATCAAAGAAAACTCCAATCTAAATTTTTACAAAAATAATATATCGCCATTCCAGGCCCTGGAAAATATATAATGGTAACACAACCAAAAAAATAATTGTATTAATACAAAAATAATTTCAAAGAAATGAATGCAAACTAAATAGAAATGACACGAAAATTATATGTTTAGTAATATCTGGAAGTAACCAAAAATAAATTTAAAAAAACTATCATTAAAATAAAAGAAAGTCTTTCAGTCTATTTAATAAAACCAAAACGAAACTATACAATACGTATTGTGGAAAATATATTTTCTATTTCTTTCCACATATGGGTAGCCGCCGGCTTATTTCCATTATTGTTCGTATATGGCTAGTTAAAGGTTGATTTTATAGCAGTACTTGCTGTGATCAGATTGGGTTTTATTTCTTTTTATTGTTCCTCTGAGTGTCCAAATCCACCTTCTTCTCTGTATTCGGGACGTCTTCTTCCTCAGACGAACCGTCAGACGGGTAGCACTAAGGAGAGCCAGTGGGTGCTCCAAAAATCCGGCAATGCCGTTAAAAAAGGAAATTCAAAACACAGTACTCATAGAACGATGTTCTTAAGCCAAGCGGCGGCTACGAACTCATTGTACGGACGCACGCACGTAGTTGAAACACAGTAATGTTTATATATTACTCCAGAGTCTACTGTACTTCTAATCTGGCCCAAGATATAGCACAGCCGTATTATAAATAATGAATTTAACATAAAATAATTTTTTTTTTTTTTTTTAATTTAAGTTTAATGTAACCGTAATTTACGGCGGTTAGAAACATGGACTCTACAGCCTAATAACTAATAGCTTGAAAATATTTGAGCGTAAAATATTAAGAAGGATTTATGGTCCAGTGTTTGATATGACTCCGATTCATGGAGAATGCGCACAAACAACGTACTTTACTCGTTGTATCAATATGGCAATGTGGTCCAGTTTATAAAAGCCTGCAGAATTGAATGGCTTGGCCACGTAACAAGGTGCCAAGCAGGCTGCTGTATGGAACAGTCATAAGCAAAAAAAGAGTTGGCCGTCCCCGAAGACGTTGGCTGCAGGACGTGGAAGAAGACCTGAAATCATTAGGCGTGGCCAGATGGAAGGAGAAGGCTCTGAATAGAGATGTATGGAGCGGCATTGTCAGGGAAGCCAAGGCCCACCCCGGGCTGTAGTGCTACATGAAGAAGAAGAAGAAGATGCTTTCGCTTCTTCTACAAATCCGTTTTAAATTCAGAGCCTGGACGAACTTTCGAAATATAGGAAATGATACCTAAATTAGAAATTTTATATAATAATCTTTAAAATATTCGAACCATAATATTACTTTAGGCAACTTATTTGTTCACTCTTTATATTGTTAATTTATATAATCACAAAAATGTTATTGTTATTTTGAATTGTTTAAAACACTACAGCCAATGTAGACTAATTATTTCTATACATTCTTACAAACATTAGCTAGATTAACTAAAAATTTCGAAAAAAATTACATTAATTTAAATTTACACCTCTTATTAAAGAAAGAAAATAAATTTTAAAACAGATTTGGTATATTTTTAAAATAAATTAATATCAAGAAATACTTCTCTTAAGACTATAAGATAAAGTAAAAAAAAAAAAGAAAAAGATAACTGAATAATTAATATTAAATATGTATATCAAATTTTATGGCGAACAAAATTACATACAGGTATAAATACTAATAGTTATAATTTATTTATTTGAAATCCTCATTTTAAAATTCTAATTATCCCTGTCAAGATTTTATTAAACTAAAAAAAAAAAGCATAACTGACAAAAAAATCTTTTAGTCTGTCAAGTTATTAAATGCATAAAATGTTAAAAATAACTTCATTATTAAAAGCAATAAAGGATAAGCCCCATGTTTTCATTATCAGTTTTTTTTTTAATTTTTTTATTTTTAAGCAAGAGAACCACGGGTTCAATTTCTATGAATGGCAAATCATCATCATTCACTTTTTGAAATTAATATATTCATTCAATATTACTTTTCTTAAATTAAGATTTCACAAATACAAAAAAAATACAGTATTTCCTCTTACTAGGAGTAAGAGAAAGTAAAAATCGTATTAAAATGAATAAGTTAGAATTTTTTTAAAAAAGAGAAAACTTTTGAGTTTTCAATACATTGCATTGTTAACTGTTTATTTTTCATTTCTTTAATAAATAATTATTTCCCTTTTTTATTTATTTATAATATAAACAATTCTTTATTTATTTATTTATTTTTCAACTATGCGTGTCTTTATCCGAACCTTGCTAAAATTAAATTAACTTCTTTTTTTTTTAACTTTGTGTTGTCTTTCAATTGTTTTAATTGATTCGAGTTCAATTCTAGCTTTAGCGATATTTATTTTATTTTTTAAATTTAATTTTAATTTTTACTATAATTAATAACAAACGTTTTTAAAAGAAATTACATTTATAAAAAAAAAAAAATTACCTATAAATTCACTATTTTTGTTGTGTTTTGTGAAAAATTATTTTATTTGCATAACAATATTTGACAGACCAATAAATACTCTTCTATTTTCTGTTCGTATTACTCCAGTGGTGTATTTTGCTATTTTTAATTGTAACTGTATAATTTTGTCGTTAACATTAAATGGAACCTATAGTTTACACCATATTCCTGCCTTCCTTTTTTGTCTTTATTTGTTTGGCAAATCTTGTTATTAGTACTTGTTTTATTTTTCATTTTTTTTTTTTTTTGCCATAGTTATCTTATTTTAAATTAACAGTAAGCTTCTTTTTTTATAATTCTGACCCGTTTCTGATTTTTCTTTACAATCACAATTCGTTATGTTTATGCGGAGACATTGATTTCCGTCTTCAAACAAATGTTTTCCACCCCGACAATTCACCGATTGATTGATTCGTATATATAATGAACATGGACCCACTAATTGGGAAGTCCTTAGTTTAGTGAGACTTACTATATTTAAAGGGGATCGCATTCCCGTGGTGAAATCCCTTAACATGATTACAAAAAGAAATTTTCATTTTTTTGTAATCTCCCCAATTTTGTCTGAAATTTGTCATTAATTTTGTTTTAAGTGCTCCGAAATGACGGATCCTAGAACTAACTCTCTTATTTTAAATCCTCCATTTTTTTTTTTTTTTTTACAAATTTAAAAAACTATTTTTTTTCTTACAAAATGATGTCAGGATTAATATTATGCATGCTTCATTAATTTTACTTAGACTTTTACTGACCCATGGACGGGAGGGCTAGTAAAATTCTATTGAAAAAATTGGAAGAATTCCAGAATAAAGTACTGCGTATCACCTTGGGAGTACCGTGGTTAATGCGGTATGAACAAATCCACAGGGAATCTCAACAAAGACTTCATAGACAGGACAGCACATAGATTTATAGACAACTGACAAAGTAAAGACATTGGAATATACCACCAACTCGGCCAGAAATCTATCCGACGACGACTAAAACCAAAACTACCTCAGGACGTACTTCAAGATTTTTCAACCAATAATATTTCTTTAAATATACACATTTTGTATTATTATTTTGTAAGGCAGCTGCTGGGAAGAATGAAGATTTTGTTTTTTCCTTCTTTATTAATTTAGGTAGGCAAGGAAACAGCTAAGTGGTTAGCGCACTGGACTTTCACGCGGAAGACCCGGGTTCGAGTCCTTAGATTTTTTCTTCCTAGTAGCCTCGACAGCTCATTGTCCGGTGATGGACAGTGTTGTCTGAGAAGCCAGCAGTGCACTGAGAAGACTCCGGGCGCCAATGACCATAGATGTTAACGCGCCTTAAAAAAAAATTAATTTTGGTTTAATAAAGTTTTGTCTCTCTCTTTCTTCATTGGTGTTTTTTTTATTTACTCTTTATTTTGTAATAAATAAATAAACCTTTGGCGCAACAACCTATGAAGGGCCAAGGCTTACCAGAAGGCGATTTGTTGGGGGGGGGGGTACGCCGTGGTTCTGTCGCCGTTTAGTTCCGGTCTTCGCTACCTAGATGCATTACCAACTGTAGCTTTCCACTTTTTCTCACGATGCTGGGCACCACAGACTTGCCCTCACGGAGATCGAACCCTGAATTCTCGTATCGAAGGCGAGTCCGCTACCTACTCTAGCCCAACGAGTGAGGGGATCTTTATTTTGTAAATTTATTTTTAGCAATGAAATAATAAGAAATTTAATCAATTTAATTTAATGAATGAATGTACAAAATTATCATAATAACCTTCTATTAATCTTTGCACGAAATGTAGACTGTATGTTTTTGATACACGTCGAATTGTATTTTTTGAAAATCCTAAAGTTCTCGCAGCATGTCTAATTGATGCGTTAAAATTTTCGGCAAAATGGAGTATTATATCATTTTGTAATAAACATTTGTTAGTAAAAATAATAAGTTTGAAAGACTGCGTATTCGGCGGCCTCACTACATTTAGTCACCAGTCAATACGGGCGAGCTCAGAAGCCGTCCAGGGCAAAAGGCACGGGGCCCTGCGACGCCCAAAGGTCCTCTCCGCCGGACCTGCTCAGAGGAGTCTGGGTGGCTAACATTCGAATGTTGACTGGTCACGATTACCTGCAGAGGCATTTGCATCGTTTGGAGCACGTGGACAGCCCCATATGCCCTTTATGTAACGATTCCGACTCAGAGATGACGAGCGAGCCTCTGTTGGAGTGCCCTTCACTCAAAGATGCTCGCGATGAATACAATTCAAAATCCAGTGACCTGGCGCAGCGGATATATTATCGTGGATTTATGGCCCTTTATTGGACTGCTCACCAGCACAAATCGGCGTTGCAAAAAAGAAAAAATTAAGTTTGAAGGAAGTTTGAAAATTACACTTAAGCAAAATGCAGTCAGAGAAAGTCGTGTGTGTCAACCAGATTTTTTTAAACTTTTATCAATAAAAATAAAAACATTTCCAAAGAAATGAAACGGGTAATGATAACGGGCAATGTTATTGAGAATATTTTTGAATTTTCCCATTTTTATTTTGATTGATTTAACAGGAATAGTAATAAAAAAGGAGGATTAAACAAACATGTATGGGAATTCCCCGCCATACACTCTCATCTATTATATTAACTGATCATTCTATTATGCATTACTTTTGTCATAAGATTTCCATTTTTTTTTTTTTCATTTTTTCATGTGAGTCAAGTGTTCCACACAATACATAATACAAGCAATCATTACTTTCTTGGCTAATCGCTTATTCATTCCATTAATGACAAATATTATCGTTAATTTAGACTCTTGTTATTATCATTTGAAGTTTTAAATTGATTATATAATAATAATGGCTTTACAAAAACTAAATAAATTAACCTTTCTTTTTATTTTTAATAAAATTCAAATATGCAAGGAGATATTGGAAAAATTGTGCACTACAGCCAAACACAAATCGATAACTACATGTATAGTGCATTAAAGCTGTGTTAGCTTAAATCTGAAATTATTGTACTACTTACTAAACACAAATTAAAGGCTTGTGTAGTGCATGTTTTTGGAAGTTGGACAGAAGGGAAGTCTGTTTTATATTGTATGAGAACGCAAGCACTGCAAGGACTTTACATTATATAAAGTGAGTGCATGATAGCTTGAGAAGAGAGTGACAGACTGACTGACAGAGTGACGATATGAGAACGATGATCGTTAAACGATGATGGTTGTTCGAATGGCGTTTGAATGAGGTTTGAATGGGCGGTCAGACCCCTTTTTTAAGCGGGTAGTTGGTCTACATCCTACTCTCTTTAACTTCTACTTCTATTTCATATTTTTTCATTCCACTTCTTTTTCTTCTTTCTATTTTTTTTCATTTTATCGTGACTTTTTTCCTTTTAATCTTCTTCCTTTACCTTCTTCTTCTTACGCTTCCTCATCAACTTATGCATTTCTCGTCCTACTTCTTCTTTTACTTCCCCTTCCTCTCTTTCTTCTTCTTCTTTTGTACTTTTCTTTCTTCTTCCACTTCCTGTTCATCTTTTTTACTTCTTCTATTTTACTTCTTCCATTTTCTCTTGATTTTTTCTCCTCTTCATCTTCTATTTTTGTCTTTCTTTTTCTCCTTCTATACTTCTTTTTTTTCTTTCTCTTCCACATCCTCATCGTCTATTATTTCTCGTCCTCCTTCTTCTTTTTCCTTCACATCCTCTTCATCTTCTTCTCATCTTCTCCTCCGTCTTCATATTATTTTTCTTTTTTTTTTCTTTTCATTCACCTCTTCCTTTAAAGCCCCCCTTCTTCTTTTCTCTTCAAACTCCAAGTTCTTCTTTACTCCTCGTCCATCTTCTTCTTTCACTCTATCTTCAACCTTCTTCTACTACTCGGTCGGAATTCATGGTCCCATTGTAGTTGAATTTGACTTGACAGCTTCCAGTAAAATCTCATCTACGTCACATGATGGCTTCCCTGAACCTGTCTTTCTTTCTAAGATTGTATCACTACTATTAAATTTTCGAGCAGTATACTGACCAAGGACATCTTCCCCTTCAGTTTCACAAAGTGCAGTACATTGTTGTTGTTTTTTTTCCCCAGTAGTGACATTAAATTTTTTATGAACATAATAAAAACGAGCAAAATTGTTATCACAACATTCAGATAAAACAAATAATAATTATAATTAAATATATTTCCAAGCCATAGTCTTAGTTTGTCTAAAAAAAAAAGCTTGGACTTGAACTGACGATATAATGAGACATAATGGGGACTTTGAATAGGGACATAATATGTATAGAAACACTCTACAGAGTTTAAAGATTAATATAATATCGTGTGTGTACATCAGACGTCTGTGGATGGCTTATTAAGTCCATGGAACTGTTTTAGTTAGAAAAACGGTCATTTTTTTTCATACACTTGCTTATATGCAATGGAAAACTGCGTACTTTATTTTTTACCAGCGAGAATCGTATTTACATAAATCCGACTGCATTCTGTTAGACCCATTACAAAACTGTTTTAGTACCACTACTATAGTGTAATGATATAGTGTATAGTGTAACTGATATAAATATATATATATATATCCGGTTGGAAGATAATATAGTATGAGACTTGACCGACCTCTACTGGAACATGACGTCATAGACACCCTCTCACGCACTTGTTTGCAACTTACCTGTATTCTAATCGTATTTAAACGGAACACAGGGGGGTAAAATTCCATTTTAATGCAATAGTCAAATCACGTAGCAGTACTAAAAGTAAAAACCATTTTACTATACGTACATACATACACAAGCACACATATAATATATGTATATACAAATGGATATTGATGTTTGCATACGTGTACATGTGTATGTAATGACTGTAGAGATTGCAAAAGGTATCTGCGCTTTTTTTTTTTGCATTCAAACAGAGTAACTGTGACTTTTGCATAAACTATATTTTATTCTCACAGTTTCATAAATTATTTCAATTTTTTATGAACATAATAAAAACGAGCAAAATTGTTATCACACATTCAGATAAAACAAATAATAATTATAATTAAAAAATTCTCTTAGTGCTAATATACGTCAAACTATACGAATTTTAACTCTTGCATTTACTATTTATTAAACAAGTGGAATAAACTGGGTTATAATAAATTGAAATTATGGTGGTGATGACGTCCCAGCACCCCCAGTAATGCTATAAACTAAATTTTTTCCAAAAATTGTGACATTATGTTGAAAGTGATAGATTTGCATGTGTAAAAATAAAAAAATTAAAGAAAATCATTGAAACTGTTTTTGAAGAAATCGAAAAGTTAGACATACGATTTCCAAATCTGCGCATCTCCGGTGATGAATTTGATATATTTGGGCGTTTATTAATGATAAAGGAGGCTGTTGTAAGTGTGAATGTTACAGATTGCTGGTAGCGTACTTTGCCTGTGATCCACCCAACTGGTATGTCATACGCCACGACTCATGAGACGTAACGCATCTTCCTACCTCAAGCTAGAGGAGTTCAAGATCAGCTCTTGCAGATCTGGAAGAAGAAATAGAGGAAATTTTCTATGAGCATATGTAGGGGTTACTAGGGTTTTGGGCGAAATCCGTCAACCGGAAGTGCGATTTTACTGACTAGTTTTTCGTGATTTTTTGGAAGCACCACAAAGATTTTCTTTAAATTTTGCATTCTATCAACTCGCATAGTAGCCTATCACTTTTAATTGAAACGTTTTATTTCAGGAATATTGATTGCATTCCAAATTTGAGAAAAATAGGTCACCAGAAGTTTGCCGCTTTTATGGAATGGGTTTTTGAGTTTTTTGGATTTCTCTAAAATAACTATAACGATCTATTTTTTAAACTTGGAATCATTACTGCACAGATAAAAACCTATCACCTTTATTTCAAACATACTCCGGAAAAATTGATTTCAGGGTTTTTTTTTTAGCGGAAATAGTTTATAGGTTAACATTTGGACTGCCATCGCAAAGCTTTATTAGTTGAGATAGAGGGCGCTGTCATACTCGCTATACTCACTTATAAATGATATCTCTTTTTGCGATCGTGCCAGATTTTAGAAAGCGAGTTTTCACCGGAAATACACGTTTTGAGGTCTCCTGAGTCCAAAGAGAGTGATTTTTAGAAAATGGTCAGTATGTGTGTTTGTGTGTGTCTTTTTTTCTTTGGATTTGTGTGAAAAGAATATCCCAAAAGAGAAAAGTTGCAGCAAGCTGAAACTTGGAATTCCGTTTAGGTACTATCACCGCATCAGACACGAAGATTTTTAGAAAAATTCATTAACCAGAAGAGCCACTTTATTATTTAGTTTTTTTTCTCCGTCGATTTTCTTTAAACTTCATAAAACAACAACACATACAAATAGCTAAACTTATATTTGAAATTTCGCAGCATTAATTAGAATTGAATATGCTGTTGAAATTCCAAGTTTGAAAAAAATTGGATGGCCGGAAAGTGCGAATTTACTGAAAAATATTTTTCAGTTTTCTGGTATTTTTTCTAAAACGTTTTCAACATTTTCTTTACCCAGTTTATGTGTGCTACACATGCAGAGCTACAGCTTTTATTTGAAACATTTCTCCGGGAAAGTCATTTAAGGGAGTTTATGTTGGAGAGGGAGGGTTAGGTTTTCCTCTAAATTACTATCACAGTTGATTATAGAATTCTACCATCCAAACAAAATTAATTAGAAATAGATAGGTTGATTTTTCTTGAAATTCCGAGTTTCAAGAAAATTAGTAAACCGCAAGTGCGTTTTTACTGAACAGTTTTTTTTTTGAGTTTCCACGATTTTCTACATAAAAACACCGACGAATTTAATTAAATTTGGTATACTAACTATAAAATTTGTAAAGCATAATGTCGTTAACTGCAGTAAGAGAAAGTTGTGTGAGTGTTTCACTCAGATTTTTTTGTATTATTTCAAAGTAATTAACCTAAGCACCTGATAAGGACTACATGCCCTGAAAGAATCTAGGACCTTCGTAGAAATTTATCAACATAAATTCATAAATATATTTTCATATAAATCAGAATCGTAAAGTATAAATAAATTAAAATGGTATTTAAATCGTCAGGCCTCATTATGAATAAACCATTATTTTACAAACAATACCTCTCTTATGCTAGTATATTATAATATTATTATTACATAATTAATTGTAATAATATCTATTACATTTTCAACAATATCTATTAACATTATGGTTCTACTATAAACAATAACGAATGAAATTATTTCAAATTAATTGTTATTTAATATGATTGATGATTAAACAATTTGTAAATTGAGTTGTTTATTATATATATATCAATAATTTTAAAATCTGGTGTAAATGTTCATAAGATTTTCTGTTTCTTTACTGAAATTTCTAATTAATAAATTCTTATTAAATTTTATTAAATTAATTTTTATTAAATTATTAATTGACCATATTGTTGGCAAGGAAAAGAACCATACAATCTATTGAAGTGGCCATTGAGATTAACAGGAAAATATTCTGTGCAAATAATTATTTCAAAAATAAATTGTCTCAGATAATGGAGAATGTATTACAATCGAGTCAGCTATTGAAATTTCAGTAATCTTTGGAAATAAATGCCTTGAAGCACTGCATGCAAAAATAAAGTATTCTGCAACCGTATAATAAAACAAAAAATAGCAAGTGAAATTATACTTTTAATCACAGGTGACAAAAGTAAAAAAACAGGCATTACTTTTACTCACAAGTGAAGAAAAGTAATATTATGCAACTCTAACTAGCCCGACATCTAGCGGTAATACGCGAAAACAAAATATTTAAAAATAAATCTCTTTATGTCAAAGGATTTGAGGTTATACCGTAGAGAGCTGGTTATAAAGAGAAGGAGTATTGATGAAATTTTGAATGAACGTATATTCGTAGTATTTACAACTTTTCATATTACTTTCTCTTATTCCTAGTTTTTATTTTATATTCATATAAGTTAGAACTAATTCAATATTCAACATGTGAGTAAAGTATTTTTACACTCTTGTTCAGTTGCCATTAAATAACTATTTACTACAACAGTTGAATTGATGAGGGAATTACTCAGTGGCTAAAATTGTAATTTTGATTTCTAGAAATTAAAAAAAAATAGTTGCTAACTTTCAATTACATAATTTCCATAAATTATATAACAAATTAAATACCAAAAGCATAAAATAATTTTGCCTAATTTTAACCGAATGTTTATAACCTTTCTCTTTTCAATGTCCTACTTGCTCTTAGTAGTGATTGTCGCTTGTCTCATGCGGACAAATCTGAACTCCAGCACTCTAACGCTACCAACATTGAATCCGACACAAAGGTTTCAGTCAAAATACGCGAATATGGTAACGCAACTTTATTGAATTTTTTTCTTAAATTTTTCGCAATTTTCTTGAAAATGGCTTCAATGATTGGTGAACGATCTGGGGAAGCTACAACGTAAAGCAATCCTTCTAATGAGATACTTGAGTGCGACCATACTCTACTATCGTGTACATTTCTACATAATATTAGTTACACTGAATCGGTTTTGAAGAAAACCGGAAGTGCTGTTTTATTGAATATTGCTTAGATTTTTGGAAAAACTTACTTCAAAGACATTCTTCAATTTTGGAATGCAGCTGGCTCCATACTTTTACATGAAATATTCTTCCCAAACTTTTTTTTATACTTTTTCTATGGAAGTGTAAAGTTGAATTTAAATTGCCCTGCTGAGGATACCGTTTGAAGAGCTGGATTGCAGTCACATTCAGGTAATCAGTCCTTTGTGTCCCAAATTATGATTCCCCAGGACCTCCATCAACTAGCTGTATTTTTCCCTACTTCCATTATTTCTTTCTACTGATATGCCTGGTCAGGCATGTTAGTAACAAGAGTAGAGTTCTTTATGTGTAGAGTTCTTTAAGAGTTTTTTATGTGAGTAGAGTTCTATGCTGTGGTAATAGGATCCGAAGAGAGGGATCTAAAGCAGAGAGAGAGACACGAACAATTGGGAGTCTCACCTACTACTTAGACTAGAGTAGGAGATTCTGTTTATATACAGCTGCGTTAGCCTTACAGGGGACAGTCTTTCAATAGTTCATACAACAGTCACAACGCGTCAACAATCTTTCACTACCATTTTATATATTCGTCTAAAATCCAGGCAGTTTGTGTTACTTTTGTGATTACACAGTGGTCAGCATTTTCCAGTATTTCCAGTTTATTTCTTCTTATAGACCCAATTCTCTCCTTTTCATACCCATTATACATGTTCTGCGGATTTTCCATTCTTAGTTTCATATTGTAGGATCCATAAGTTTTTCCGCAACACTTTTCTTTCCCATAAGAGCCTAGTTTATCCTGTTTAATCATAGTCTACCATGAGTTCATCATAACCATGGATTGACACTAACTTTTAAATGACTTTAGCCTTTCTTGACTGGTTCTTATACTTGACATTTCTTGAAATGCAAACATGCATCGTTTACCGCCCTTAGTTGGCATTTAATCTCCCCTCTAATATTACCTCTTCTGTCACCTCTGCACCTTGGTTAATTAAAGGAGTCCACGGCGTTACTCTCTTCTTCTTTCTGGCCTCGTGGTCATCAAATACATTGATTTACTTTTGTTTATTTTGACACCTATTCTTTTTGTAGCTACCTCTAAATCTTGCTAGTCTGCTTCCGGCAGAAATCATTACTACCTATATATGCCATAAGTTGGCTGAGTCTGTTACAAATTTTGCCTCTAGGATTTATTTTCATAGCCCGAGCTACCAAGTCCAATCCTATATTATTAAATAATACAAGGATGATATACAGAGGGAGTATAAATTAGTTTATATGAATCCCTCAAAAGAAAAAATTATTCAGTTTTAAAAATTTAAAAATATATATACGTCATCATAATCGTGAAAAGTAACGTTTCAGTAAATGTTTGTTAGTTTAATTCATTGCATCATGATCTGCTACATTTATATACACCTAGTGTTCACGTAATAATAATATGGATTCATATTTTGGTGGCTATGTAGTTATTGTTAAATATAACAAATATAATTAGATCTTTAACAGTGTGATTAGGTATGTATTATATGTATTGAGAGAAATCGATTATTAACTAGTTCGGCAGGTACTTTGGTGTACAAAACATATAATACCATCGTCACATACCACGCATATATAGAATGCGCAAACACAATGAGGTGTGTGTGTGTGTGCGCGCGCGAGTATGCGTTTTGTTATGTGGGCACGTAGTGTGATTTCACACAGGTGATGGAACTTATTACCTTTAGTATGCAAACATTAACACCGAACTGTATAGCATCAGTTTTATATATAAATATATATTAGAGATTTTGTAACTATCATTTATTTAGTTCAAAGCATTAAATTTGGCTTTATGTGGGTGTCTGCATGACTAGAAATTTGTTTTTTAATATATATATATATATATTCTATTTCACTATATAAATATACTATTTTCGCTTATTTACCTATTATCGCTGGTAAGAGGATGTATTGCAATCGTATCAATTTTTCAAAATGAGTTTTGACCGGATATAATATTTGGCGATCCCTTGATTCCGGAATAAAATGTTTTTAGCGATTAATCACTATATGGGTGATAAAAATTTCTCAAAAATGAAAAAACCGCAGGAAGCTCAAACTTGATACGCTGTTTAGATACCACTGCAGCAACTTTACTAATTTTGTTCGCAGTGGCAGCCGGTGAATATATCAATTGGGGTGCTGCATACCTATGTAAAAAAATTACAAAGAAACATTCCAAATTTTGCATTGACTCTAAATTCTTCGCGAAGCTCTTTCAGTAAATTTAATTTGCAGCGTCATTGCTCATTTTACACTGTTGGATTCATTCATTTTGTCTAGTGACAAGTGCAAACGAATATCGACGAGTCTAGACGTAGCTGCTGAATGCGATCACTCAGACAATGCATTAGATAGCAGTGTAATTATTTCTAAGTAGAAGAGCTGGAATGTTTAAACCTTTTGCCTCAAAGTGCTAGTTCAGTACAATGTACTTTTGTAACCTTCTGTAATAATTATGGTATATTAAGTGAATGATAAGAATTCCAATAATAACTTGCAAAGCAATGCATTAGTGTAATATGAAAAACTTAAATTGAGTAAAGTTAGACTTGCTGAACATTGTTTACATTAAATAAGAATATTAAACATTGCAAGGACTTTACATTGTAATATTTTATAGTGAGAATACGGTAGCGAGAGGAGAGAGAGTGACAGATTGATTGCCAGAGTGACGGTGTGAGAACAAGTACGTTGAGCGTTATTGGTTGACGGTGACTTCATGTGGAAGATAAGAGTCAGGCACCATTTTTAAACAGTCGGCTGGACTAGCCTCTACTCTCTTCAGCTTCTTCTTCCAGTACCAAGATGGGCTCCTTAGTTTGCTCCCTTACGAACTGGAGATAGGAAATGCAGGCTGGGTAGTGATTAGGTCTCTGAAGAAATAAAACAATAAAAGTTTAAAAACAATCAGTTTAAGCGGCTAAGAGAATAGGTTTCTCTGAACTTTTGAAACGATTCATTACACTTTAACTGTTAAATCAATTAGATTATTATGGGGCCTAATTCGATGTTCATCACAAGCATACCGATCATTACAATTCTATCGACGTTCAGGCTATCTTCTATGTTTCCAACAACTGATTTCATAATTTTTTTTTTTTTGGAAATCCCTTATGCACGTGACATTGCAAATTCCGCACATAATATTTTAGTAATATAAAAGTATTTATGTTTTTGGTGTTCGTTACGACCGCTGTATTCAATGTTGTAAATTGGATGTTGAGGTTCGGTCATACAAAAGAACTCTTTTTAAATTTCTACCGACGTCGGCAAATTTATTGCCTTCTTCAGGGTATGTACAAAGGTTTTAATACAAATCAATAAAAAATAGAAACAACATAAAATATGAACTTAAAATAAATATTTTCAGAATAAACATATTTTAAAATAAACTATATAAATATAAACTAAATAAAGAGTATGATATATATAGCACATTTAAATTATTTTAAACTATTGTTGTAGAACAGATCAACATTAAACTAAATCACCAGTATTATATAATCTAAATCACAACTATTGAAAAACATGTGGCATATATAAGAGTAAAGTATGGAAATAACTTAGGAAATGTACTTACAAAAATTTTCAGTTAGAATTCCAGTAGTAATTAATCTAGTTTAACCTGTGACATACCATCACCAAGTGTTACGGACATTGGATGGGTCAAGGTTTATAAAGGGCTAGGAGAGCGGATGGGAAAACCGTGTCTTAGTCTGTATGCTTTTTGGAAATTCCAGGAGGTTGTTATAACTGAGGGATAGGTTTTTGGTGTCTGTTCTAAAATTGATAGATTTTTAATATGAATCATTTCCAATATATTTCTTTTTTTATTATAATTGTTGATGGAGAAAATTTTAGTGTTTTCTATGTCAAATTCATGTTTGTATTGCATGCAGTGTTTCGTTAGTGCTGTAGTCATGTCAGTCGGTTTTTTAGTTTTACAGTCGTATTTATGTTGGTCAATCTATTTTTTAAATATTGAGATTATTGTCCTATGTATGTAGCTGGGCATTGTAAACAATTTATTTTATAAATTATATCTGATAATTAAGTTGTGGGTGTGGGGTCTTTGAGTTTAGAAAAGAATTTTTTTAGAGGATTGGAGTTTTTGTGGGCAATGGAAAGGTTATATTTCTTTGTACAGACCCTGAAGAAGGCAACATTTGCCGAAACGTCGGTAGAAATTTAAAAAGGGTTCTTTTGTATGACCGAACCTCAACATCCAATTTACATCATAAAAGTATTTGTTGACCGTTTATGAATTATGTTATAAAGAAATTTGGTGAGGAACGGTCAAGAAAGAAACATTCAATTATGCCAACCTTTCGACAGAGTTTCCTGTCTTTATCAAGGCTTTAATATATAGATAGTCGTGAAAATGTGGAAAAAGAATTTATAACATACTCATTTCTTACATTGCAGAAACATAAAAAAGAAAATTAAAAGTTACTAGTTACTCGATTCAAATCATCTACAGAAAATGATTTTTCATTTTTCGTGGCTTCTTTATCCATTTTATTGCTGCCTGGTTTCATTTTTTCACTTTTTTACTCGTTGTAGGAAACATTAATTGCCATAAAATCAAAAAGTAATAATTTGTAATAGGTTTTTATTTTCTGCTCTATTAGGAAGTATTGGGATCGTGCCAAGTTTTCGTAATTAAGTTTTCAATCTCTAAGTTACTTTGAATACCAGGGGAAAAAAAAATGTATTTGAGCGAATGGTGACTATGTGAACAAAATACATGAAAAATTAAACTTCAAAAGTAACTCAGAATTGATATTCAGTTTAGGTATTACTGGCGGACCGATAAGAAATGATACTGTGAAAATCCGAAATTGCGACAATTATTTATTGTTTATCAGAAGGATAAATATACATAAAAAGACGTCAAAATGATTTTCTTTAAATCTGTATGCAAACTAAGTTAAAAAAAAAAGGATAAATCGAAAAGTGATTATTGGAAGATAATTTGAGAATTTTTACCAATGCGATATCAGTATATAAGAACATTAACCAATCATAATTGTGATAATGAAATTATTTCAAAGTTGATTTTTATTTTTATATATTTAAAATATAAAATTTCTTTCCTTGTATTTTCATGTCTCCCTTATTTTTAATTAAACGAGAGATATAAGGCACAATTAAAAATAAATTAATTCCTATGTAAATGTTGTTTTTAGTTTTTAAAATGTTCAAGAAAAAAAAAAAAGGGAAAAAAACCTGCGGGCGCTTTGTGACGTCATAAACAGTGGGCGTAAAATATGGCAGAAATAAAATATACAATATCTACAATTAAAGCGTTTGTTCACCACAACATCAATAAAAGAAATAAACAATGGATATTTTTCTATATCAAAAATAAATAAAAAAGAAGAGAAATACAACGAGATTTTATTAAAGCAGAATTTATTTTTAATTATTTATTTTTAAATATTCATAGTTTAAAATTAGAATAAATTAGCTTTCCCAGAAATTTATTATGTTATTCATTATCTTGTTTTATAAAATGCAAATTAAATATTCCAAATATGCTGATCAGTGCATCTGTGTGTTCATTCAAATGTGCAGGACCATTTTAAATTACATTAATGGTCCTTTTAATGTTGAGCTTGGATGAAAAAGATTTAGATTTCGTATTATTGACTGGTTTTGGATATACGATTACATCCGTATCCGGTAACACCATGTCAACTTGTAATTACATTAATTTATTATTATAAACTTAAATAAAAATATATATTGATAGTAAATGTGTTTGTTTTTTATTTTACAGAAAAAAACTGCGTCTAAAATCTTATTGATGTAGAAAATCTGATCTCTTATTGAGGTAAAAAAAACAAAAATAATAATAATCTATTGTGAAATACTCACACGACTTCATTTGACGACTGCAGTTTACCAAATTGTAATTATCAAATTTTATAGTTAGTATACCAAATTTAATTAAATTCGTCGGTGACTTTATGTGGAAATTTGCGAAAACTGAAAAAAAAAAAATAACTGTTCAGTAAAAACGCACTTCCGGTTAATTAATTTTCTTGAAACTCAGAATTTTGGCATCCTATTTATTTTTAATTAATTTTCTTTAGATGGCAGAATTGTATAAACAAGTAATAAGATAGCACTATTGAGGTGATTTCCCGTTTCCTCAACTTTCTGAATAGCCCATTAGCGTGCCCGTTATCGGGCAAATCTGATTCCTGCCTAGACCTAGAACCTCCTTGGTTCTGCTCCTGCACGGTCTCGGCATGATCTTCTACATGTTTTGCCCCCCTGCTTAGCCTCCAACTCCGGTCGTACTCTCTCTGAATCCACTCCCACAAGGGCCTTACCTAGGACATGCCGCTTGTGAGGGATTGGGAGATGACGGAACTATTCCACGAGCGAGGGCAAATCAACCATCCCCCGCTCACCATAAAGAAACATTGGAAAATCTAAAATCTTCGCTGCTAACACACGGCCCTCACGAGTCCATTCCTCAGCACGTGAGTGCAGAGCAAGCTCTGCCGGGCTGACTCACGTTTCCGTGGTACCATTATGTAGAGAGTCCCTGCTAGAGTCTCCTACTTAGAGGCCTAGAATGGTCACTGGCCCGATCTTGGGCAGGCAAACCTGTCCAAAGCCTACGATTTTGCAACACCCTCCTAACAAGGCCGGGACTTTGCCCTGCCATTCAGATGAAGCGGGTATTCCGTACCCGCCATACCTAGGACAGGTTCCGGGCCAAGAACGGAGTACTGGCCAGTTAGTCGGTTTTTTCGTAACCCTCTACCCCCTTATGCCCCGGCACATATATTAGCCGCAGTTTGTTGTATCGGGAAAGTAGCACTAGGAGTTTCTACTCTACATTCCCTCAGAGGTGGGTCTGAAGGCCTCAAGAGCCTTCAGTGCAGTCTGGCTAGCCGAAAAAATTAAATTGGAAATTGGTATTTAATTATCAATAATTTCTATAACTTTGCATTAAAAGAAGGAAGATAAAGGTAAGTAAACAAGTATAAAAAAAAAAAAAAAGAGAAAAAAAAGAAGAAGTAATAATCTAATTAGGCTGAAAAGGACATTCATTTAAAATAGATATCCAGTAATTGAAAAGTTTGTATCACATTACATTTTCATTAACCAAAGTTTAGTCCCTTCCAAAAATGTAACAATAAAGAATTAAACAAATTATTATGATTAAAATTATTATTAGAAATTAAAAAGAACGAAAGAAAAATTAAGAAGAAAAGAATTTTTGACCCATTACTACCACCCATCCTGGCACAGTAATTAATTAGTTCAGTATTGCGGAAGTTAAGAGAAATGAGTTGTATTAGAGTTTAAACAATTTGGTTAAAGATATCGATATATTTACAGAGAGAGAGTATAAGAAAGTGAGAGTGGTAGACAGAGAAATGGGAAAAGTTTTCTGAACAGGAAATAACTCTTTGCAGGGAAGTATGGTTTGAGAAGAACCAGTGAGAGCCTTAAGCTTTGGTCTGATCGCAGCTTTAGGTGGGAGGGATTTTGAAGAAGTTACCAACTAGGAATACAAGTTGATCTTCTTGGAAATATAACTTCTGGAATCTCTTGTTGTACCTTGAGAATAAGAGGAAGCATTGCGAGATCGTAGCAAATTTTCTAAATTACGTTTTCACCGGAAATAGATGTGTTGATGGTTCAATGAGAACGAAAATAATTCTAGTGTCCGAAACTCTCACATTCTCTTACACACCTGTTAGTACAATTACAATTATAAAATGATAAATTTTCATTAAACTCAACTTTTACTCATTTATCCTTACATAAAAATATAGTGGTGGGGGCAGAGGTTACAAGGGACCTACCTATATTGTGAATAAAATATCACAAAAACGAAAAATCACAGGAAGTTGGAAATTTGGTATCCTGTTTAGAAGCTACCACTGCATCTGACACGAAGTTTGTGGGCAAAATCCACCAACCCGGAAGTACAATATTATACAATGTTTTTTTCCTTCAGTTCTTTCCGATTTTCTCAAAACTGACTCAAACGATTTTTTTTTTATTTTAAAAAACGGCCTATACTATTTACACACATAAATACCTATCACTTTTATTTGAAACATTGTCCCAGGATAATTGATTTTGGGGAGGGAGGATTCCAAGGGAACAGTAGCGTTTAGCGTTTCCTGTAAAGTATAACTTTTGTACAATGTGTGGTCCTGCTAGCTACAAACATTAATACACTGGAAGTATGATATAGGATCAGGAATTACCATGATAAGTAAAGGGGACACAATAATTCAAGAAGAAAAATACAGACTACACAAACGTTGACAAATAATCAAGCCGAACAAACAGCCATTTTGAAAGCAATAGAATGGATTAAGAAGAATGTAAATAGTCTAATACATCAAAGAATTAATATACATACAGACAGTAGAGTAACGTGTCTATGCTAAAAAATCCTGATAAACACTTACCAATAATAGAACAAATCAGATCAACATTGATAGAAATAATGGAACAACCCCATCCAGAAGTACATTTTTCATGGATGAAAGCACATGTTGGAATCTTCGGCAACGAAAGAGCAGACCAATTTGCTAAACAGGCATCCGAAGGTATAAACTTACCTGAAACCTATAACAAGATATCAACTGTAACATTAAGAAGAAAAGTACATGAAGAAACACTACTGAAATGGGAAGAAATCTGGCAAACTTCATCAAAAGGATGAATAACACAATAAATTTTCAAGACCATGAAAATCAGACAAAATTGCCAACTCGAACTTACATATAAAGTTACCTAAACTGTTATCTGGACATGGACATTTAAGAAGTTACTTAAAAAGATTTAAAATAACGGACAATGACAGCTGCATTTGTGACAACGCCTCACACAACAAACTGTTCATCACCTAATATATGACTGCAACCTACTAGAGAGGCAACGGAAGGTCTTAATACAAGATTCGATAGCGAGAGTAATGTATGGCCCCTAAACCCAAACCACTTATAGAAGATAGAAATTCTCTGCAGGTGTTTGTCAAGTTTATAAATAGTTTTGATTTTGAGAAGTTGTAAATTTTATATTATATATATTTATATAATAATAATTATTAACTAATACCTGTATTTTAGATCAAACTTGATATTGTTAAATAGTTAATTATTTTTCTGAACTGCTTAGAACATTTCATTTAACTAAGTTATTAATCTTAATTGTAAATAAATTATTTTAAACTTAAATTGTTTTTAAACAACACATATAATGTATTAATTTACGAGATATATGGAAATAAACGCCCTTGGGTCCAGGGTTACTGGCCTGAGGAAAAAAAAAAACCCTGGAAGCATTGCTAGAATTTTCACCTTTGGAGGAAATTGGTTACCGGTAGTGCGACTTCACAGAATACATTTTGAAGTTATCTTTTTTGAAATTTTGTTTAAACTTGAAATGCTAAAATGCAAAGATATATAAACACGTATTAACTCTTTTCATTTGATACATTTTTTTCCCCGAATAAAAATTGATTTAAGTGGATTCTACGTAATTTTTGACTTTAAATTTTAAATGTTCCAGGAGGTTGTGACTTTCTTCTTGACTACATTGTCTGCATCGTTCTTCTAGGTGACTGAGTACGGATAGGGGAGGTACTTCTTTCCTCCATTCATATCCTCTACCTCTACTACATTAAATGTTCAAAATTTGAAGTGGTATTTTTTTTAAGATACTTTGTCATTTTATACATACATAATTGTATTAAGTGCAAGCAAGAGAAAGTCGTCATATAATCTGTTTGTCTAAAAGGGAGAGCAGAGATCTTGGAAGGCCTCGATTTGTTGTGTGTGTGTGTGTGTGTGTGTGAGTGTGTAGGTGAGAGAAGAAAGGATTTGATTGATTGGTTTCTTAACTGTGAGAATAGTTTAGAAGGTAAGAAAATAATAATACTGGTTAGCAATTCCTTTTCCTAAAAGGCATCTTTTTCTTGATGTACGAGTTTTCTCAGAGGACAACCCTCTTTTCTTAATATTTTTGTTACAATAGCTCTCTTAGTAGTTATATATATTTATATAATGCTTTTCCTTCTACTCCTCCTGCTACTGAGGACCACTTCTACTTATCCTCCTACAGCGGATAACTACTACTACTAATGTTCAAGCATAAGAGCGAAGTAGAACAAGGAATACTGGAGAGATTAGTAGAGGGTGGCACGGCTAAAAACAAGGATACCATCATCTTGTTCTAGTGTTGTCTCGGACGGCAGTGAAGTGTGCTGTTAGTGTTAGTTTACACACTTGCCCATTCCAAACAGAGTGTGCCGTTGCTATTACTTTAGTGTGAGTGTTAGCTAGTTGGCGATAGTGGTCGTGGAGATGTCGAAAACGCTTGCCGTGTTACACTGACTCTAATATTGTTTGAGAACCATCTGTTACTTAATGTCATCCATCAATCTCTGTTCTCTTTTGCTGGCCCCATCCACCTCCAACTAATATACGCTCACTAAAACACTCATACACATACAAAAACGCACACACACACACACACACATACAAAATACACAAAAGTAGTGCTCTTAACTTTTCTTTACATCCCTTGCATGCCACTTAACATACTCACAAACACAAAGAAAAAAACACACACACACCACTGTAGAGGTTCACTTTGATACTAAATTTCCTCACCCTCCATGATAACACCTTCATCAATTTCTTTGTCTTTGACTACTTTCTTGTATTTCACGTCGAACTTGTATTTCTAATTTGTGGATTAAGTGATGGAAAACCATACACTATACACGTCGTTAGTGTTAATGAAGTTTTTAAGTCATAGCTCTACCAGAATTCACCTGAAATGAATTTTTCTTGCCTGGAACAAAAAAAGAACTTGCAAATAAAAGTGATAGGCATTTATATGAGTAGAGAGTATATGGAATTTAAAGAAAATCACGAAAAACTAAAAAAAAAAAAATCAGTGAAATCCCCTTCTCTGATTGGTGGATTCAGACCGAAAACCTTGAGCAGTGATTTTAAAAGTTTTTTTTATTTATACGCCTGTTTTTTCGCATAAAAAGATTTAAACGTATAAACAAACATACATATTATATTACACATGGAACATGGGATACAAACAAATTTTACAAAATATATTTAATAAAATATAAACTTAATTATTATAATGTGTTGGATGGGGCTCCTGTTTTTGATGAACAAATTTGTTCAAATCGAGGTAAAAAAATTGTAGTTTACCTCAATATTTGTATAAATAGTAGGTCACAGAAAATACAATTTAGACATAGAAATATTAATTTCGTCTGCAATATTACGCATTCATCACACAATCAACATAAAATTATAGGTACACTAGGGAAGGGAATAGCTAAGTGGTTAGCGTACTGGACTCTCACACGGAGGACTCGGGTTCGAGTCCAGCTGTGCTACCCTTAGATTTTTTATTCCTAGGAGCTTCTACAGCTCACTTCCGGTGATGGGCAGTGTTGTCTGAAAAAGAGAACACTGTCCGGAGGCCGCCAGTGCACTGAGAGAGCTCCGGGCGTAAATGACCTTAGATGTTGACGCGCCTTAAATAAAAAAAAAAATAGGAACACTAGTTAAGAGCTGACCCTTTCGTCCAAAGAGCGAAGCATTTCTCACTTGCTCTTGTAAAGAATTTCTTTCTTGTAAGCAATATTCGCAATTATTACATAACAGAAAAATATCGGATAGCTTTTGTTCTTGCTCTTGATCTATTTAATTTTAAATTGCTTGGCTACACTCAGATGAAATTATAGGTTTAATGTGTGCGCCCTTCTTGCTCCCTTAGGAGAGGGCGCTGCACAGTTTGGAAAACACTGCGGTAGAGGGTTACACCTAGTTTTTGAGATATTTTATACATACACATAAACATACAGACAGACCATTTGCTTAAAACATTTTTTTTCGTACTCAGAGGTCCTTGAAAGATGTATTTCCGGTTGCAACGAATTTTAAAAATTTCGTAGTTTCGATACATTCTCTTACAGCGGTAAGAGAAATTAAAAAGACAAGTCATTCCATTTATATGATTTTCTTAAAAAAAAAAAATTCTGTTTTATTTTTCGGGCGGTTTCGGTCTGAGCAATGTGCCGTGAAGGAAACTTATCCAGCACGCAATCCTGGTTTTACACAGGCAGATGTTCGCTTCAAATCTTTTCCGGTCATAACTACTCAGGGAACTCTTAGCTCGTTTCAGTCCTGAAAAGGTTTACCAGAGTCTTGCTCTCTTGACCGTAGAGACTCGTCGCTTCTTTCATAAAAAAAGAGTTCCGGTCCTATATAGAGGCGGATGCAGTTTTTTTTTTTTTTTTTTTTTTACGTCCGACATTGAGGCAGTTCTGCCATTCTGTCTCTCGCAGCCCAATATAGATAACTTTCTTTTGACCAAGTGGTCTCGTCCGCTTTGAATAAAGAACGAATGTCCGATAAGGCGGGACAAACATATAAGTGCTCCGCGGTCATAACTTCGCCGTGGTTACAGAGGGGACAGGTGGGGGAATCCACAACGCCAATGCGGTGGAGATGCGCCTGGAGGTAATCGTGACCAGCCTTCAGGCGGAAACAGGCCACACTCACATTTCTTGGTAAGTCTGGAGGTAGAGGGTTGTCTAACAAGCTTTCCCATTTTCTCTCCCTGGCTGCCTCCCGGTAATACTCCAGCAGTAAGTCCCCGGTCCTCGCACGAATCAGCCGCTTCGCTCCATGGAGTGTGATTGGCTGCATACATTGGGGCATGTGCGATCCCTGCTTAGCCAAGAGGTCGGCCGCTTCGTTGCCCTCGACGTTACAGTGCGCGGGTACCCACTGCAAAACCACCCTTGCGCCTCTCGAAATAATTCTGTCAATTAAGGCTCTGCATTGAATCACGGTGGGCAGCTCCTGTCTTGAGCCTTCTGTCAAAGCAAGGATAGCAGCTCGGGAGTCCACAAAGATGACAATGTGGGAATCCTGCCTCTCCACCAGGCGGATGCAGTGCAGCGCCTTTCTTCAACAGATTTTTCGGTCTATGACCATGTACGCCAGCATGTCGCAGCTCCGAAAATAGATTACCTTTATTATCCCAACCCAGGTCATTGAGTTTGCTCAGCTATTACTAGACCGTTTTTAAACTTATGACACATGTCCTCAGTGCTATGGAATCATAGCACATATTAAAATTAAGTATTAATTTTCTTGTATTATATAGCTGCAGAAAAAAAAATGGTAAAGCTTTTCATAAAGTAAATACTTTATAATATAAATATATATATATTAATAATTTATATATATTTATATATATATATGTATAAATATATATAAATAAGTTATGTAAAGTTGAAACTAAATTTCTAACCCAATTTCACACTCCATTGCAAACAACTTATTATTACATTTGTACTAATTGGAATAGTTAGTAATTAGTAATAGGTTACAAATTCATAGTAAACTGAACTGAAGAGTAACATAGTAAAGAGAATACTTTATTCACGTCTCTCATAAAGATATATAGATATATGAATGTATATGTTCATGGGCTGTATGTGTGTGCACGTGTAAGAAAGTCACTCTATCTTTCCTTTTAAAAAGAGCGCTGTCGTAATAATTGGCGACGTAACAGTTGACCTTAACTTAAAAACTTATATTACTTTTAAACAGTACTAATACAAGAACATTTTAACATACATATTCAAAATATAATATACATGAAATTTAATGTTTTTTTTTTACAGAAAAGTTAACAAAAAAATCAAATGTTTAATATAAAAATATTTCCACGGCTTTTCTTTATTACAGAGTTCTGATCTCTACAAAAATGTTTTACAAAGAAATTTTACAAAATATTTTCTTGTCTTTACAATTATAGAATTTGTGGAATACATTGAATGGAAACTAATATATAATAGAAATATTATACTTCTTATCACTCCCACAGATTGTACTAACGATTTCATGCTTCTTATCTCGAGAAAGTGCAGCATCACTGTTTCTACGTTTAGCGTATGTGGCACACCCTGAGGGATTCCAGCAACCAACTCCATCCAATCACCCAACGATTTATTTATAAATATGATTAAATTTGGTGACTAAGTGAGTGCTTTAAGCAATCCTTAAAATAGCTTTCAAAAGTCATTAAGTCTACAAACAGTTTTCAACGAGCCAAACTATATATAAACAAGAAATTCACCCATAGAGTCATCCAAGAGAATGACGCATGCTTCTTCTACAAAAATCCGTTACTAAAGCTTTTAATTTTCTTGATGCTTCTTTTGAAAGGGATCAAGCTTTGCATCTATACAAAGTATTGTAGAAGTACGCTTTCTACATTCGTGGAGTAAATAAGCTTTTTACTCTTATTCTTAGTTTCTTTCTTTTACTCCTAGTAAGAGGAAGTATTGTAATTGTGTCAAATTTTCGATACCGAATCACCGAATCCCCTGAATCCAAAAAAGTGGTTTTTAGAAAATGGTGTATGTGTGTGTATGGTGCGTGCGGTCATAGAACAGCATAGCTAAACGAAAAAATGAAAAATCGCTGAAAGTTCGAACTTGATATTCCGTTTACCATGAGATCCAACAGTGTCAAAATTCCTTGACGAACCTTTGTAGCTTTGATGAAGATATCTTTTACTAAAACAATCTCTTACGAACTCAGTCAGTCTACAGTCTCAAGAATTTCGTATTTTCGACCAGCCTATTTCTCTTATTCGCGGACTCTTAATTTTTACGCTTTACTTTCAATTCTTCAAACCAAGTAAAGTAAATTAAATTAATGTAAGGGAATGCCTATTACGGGAATTCGAACTGGGAACCTCTCAGTAAGCACGTACATAACCATGAAGCCAAACCTTTTCCGACGTTTCTAATCAAGTAATCGTGCAAATATAAATATTATGAATAACAAGCATCAGATGTTCATCTCATTTTGTTCTAGTATTACTTCACATACAATTTCCACCATTAAAAAGCCTAATCTCACTTCCAATAACTACAATATATTTAATTTTCTCAGAGAAATGTTTCATGCTAAAATGAATAGGCCGTTCTGTTGTTTATTAAATCTACAAAGTATAATAAATAAATAAAATAGTTGCTGCTGTTTCCGAGAAACATGTTAAAGAAAACTACTTCATAAGCCCATTCCGGTGACATATTTTCTTGGAAATCTATGGGGTTCTGCCTGATGTTTACTTTAAAGTAATATAAATATTGAACAGTCTTAATTTTGTTGATTTTTGAGCTATGCTGTCCCAACTTGACATACAGACAATAAATTTATAAACAAATCATATAAAATGTTTCTTGTTTTTTTTTATTTTCGGCTAAGACAAGGAACTTTCGGTCAAAATCAAGTTTCGAGTGAGATTTCATCAAAGGATATTTTTTATTTTTCATTTTTTGGCAACTTTTCGCAGGAAAATTAATTTTTGTTAGTCTCAATACATTTTGATGGTCTAAATACATTTTGCGATTTTACCTCCTGTAGAAGAACCAATTGAATATTGCTGGTATTTTATTTCATTGACATAGCTAAGTAGTAATTTTTTTTTTGGTCCAAAAAATTGTATATGAGGGCTCTAGGATAAGTTATATTTCAATACTTAGTCAATCATGGAGGGGGGGGGCGCTTTATAGTACAGTTTATCACAGGGCTTGGATAGAGGGAGTTCGGTGGCCTTGGGTGGAATGGCCACTGTCTTCCAGCCCGAGGTGGTGGGCATTATTGAATGCTGCCACCTTGTGGGGGAGTGGCAAGGAGAGTTTAAGGAAGTGCGGATCTTCTCCGATAGTCAAGCCGCACTAAGGGCTTTGAGTAAGCCTTAGTGGAGTTCGAAATTAGTGGGAGAATGTAGGAGAAGGCTTAACGCTTTGGCTCGGAGGGGTAAGATGCTCTCTATTGGATACCCGGGAATAGAGGGCAATGAGAGGGCGGATCAGTTGGCCAGGTAGGGATCATCATTACCATTTTGTGGTCCTGAACCAACCCTGGCCGTCACAAAGACGTTTCGCGATAAACAGATTAGACTTTGGGAGATGAGAGTCTTGGAGAAACGCTGGGGGATACGCAGGGGTGCCTCCAAGCTAAAAGATTTATAAAAGCAAGTAAGCAGGGAATTTCGGAGTATCTCCTGTCCCTTAGTATGACGGGCCTGAGGACTTTAGTAGGGATAGTGACCGGACACACTTGGGTGTCCAGTCACCTGTTCAACATAGGAAGGATGTCTAGTCCTATTTGTCAGAATTGCGAGTTAGGGAAACGGTGTACCACTACTTATGTCAGTGTCCCCGTTTCGCTGGAACTAGGTTTCGTGTATTTGGGAGGACACCACTCTCGCAGGATTGCCTGGGCGAGTTGGAGTTTAGGGATATTGTAGACTAACCGGTAGGTTACCGGGGGAGATTAATTAAGGGAACATGGGGGTATTGGGGGGATAAAAGGATAAGCTTAGGTCCCACGCCATTGGGCACCGGACTAATAATAAATAATAAATAAATTTTATCACAGGGCTTCTCAAATTGAGGGCCACTGACAGATATCGGCTGGAGGAATCCTAAACCAACGAGATATTGTAATAAAATGAAATTTCATAGTTCCTATTAAGTACTAAATAAAAACAAGAAATAAAACATCAAGACCTATTAAGAAAAAGGAGGTACTTCATTTTTATTTAAATTCCAATTTTTTTCTATATATTCAAATATTATTGGAGAAATTGTTTTTTTTTTTGTTTTTTTATGCAAATCTCTGCAGGCTATTTTTCTCTCATTAAAATGTGAGAAATATTTTAATTTCTTGAATTTTATTATTTCACTTAATTTTCTTACTTTTTATTTTTTTGTTCTTTATGCAGATATATGCATATTAATTATAATAATAAAAAAAAAAAAAAAAACATAGAAATAAATAAAAATAAATTTTACTAATATAAAATCATCCCAAAAATTATTTTTCATTAAAACAGTTGATAAAGTCAGTAAAGCCGTTGTTTTGCATAAATGATTTAACAAAAAAATAAAGTTAAGGTCAATAAAGTATATAGAGTAAAAATTTCGAGTTTGCAGAAAATTTATCGCTTTAATTTTAATAATTACAATAAGAAAAAAAGAGTTCTACGAGATTTTACACATGAGAAATTTTTTTTTTGTTACAGGTGCCTCAGTTAACATTTATTTCCCCTTGATAAACTCCTCTACAAAAATACATGTGATCACATTACTTTGTCACACATTAGTACGAGAAAGTATCTAAAGGAGGGAAATTTTTGATATCAGAGAAACTTTTGGATACCTATTATGCTAATTTAGTTAGTTTTTACGTTCTCTTACTCATAGTATTGAGTAGGAAGTATTGCGTTTGTGATGTGATGGCAAGAAGAAAGAAGATATAATTTTTAAATAATAAATAAATTTAAAAATTATAACTAGTGGTTCCAGCCAGCCGCTATCTGCAGGTCAAGAACCGCGGCAAAACCCTTTCAAACAGGGGTCGATATACAATCAAAAGAACCGCCGGCAAAACCCTTTCAAACAGGGGTCAATACACAGTCAAAAGAACCGCCGCCGGCAAAACCCTTTCATACAAGAGTCAATGTACACCTGGCCTGTATTTCCTTCATACAAGGGTCAATGTACACTCAAGAGGCCACCTGGCTACCATCTGTCGCCACCCCGGACCGACCTCCCCTAAGGTCAATATACTACGCGAGATGTCTTAGTGTGGCACGTACTTACACATCAGCCGATGTGTGAGTGATGCAAATATAAACGTCGCTCCACTGGAGGAGGGGTTCAGTTATACATCAGTTCACAACCAGTACGAGATCAGTTAAGTGCCAGTACGATCAGTTACCAGTTATCAATCAGTTACACATCAGTATTCATGAGTCAGTCGGGCAGCAGTTCACGTCAGTCCGAGTTATCAAGCAGTTAATTTTCACACTTCGCGAGCGCGTCCCTATTCAAGGTTTTAAACACTATTTCTTTAATATTTATTAATCATTTCATAATTCTTATATTCATTTACATATTCAATTATTTACATTATTCAATTATTGTGCATCTTAGTTTATCTATTTCAAAACACTTTAAATTATTTGTTTAAATATAGATTATTTTCATAAATCAGTAGTACGTATTTCGAATAACAATTCTCATAACTCCCTGACTAACAATCACTTACTCCTCACTTCAACTCCCGATACCAAGACATCTGATTCCAATACATCTGGTGGCGGCGGTGGGATCCGATCCGATCACTGATTCCAATACACGTTCGTGTGTCAAACTTATGAAATTGAGTTTTCATATACAGACAATTTTCTAAAAACCAATTTTTTGGATTCAGGACACCTCAAAACATGTATTTCCGGTGAAAACTCGATATCGAAAATTTTACACGATTACAATACTTCCTCTTTACTAGGAGTAACAGAAAGTAAAAACTGATTTTTTAGATAGTATTGCGGAATTTGGCGTTAAATTTCAAATTTTATTTGGTCTGGTTTAATATTAATTAATTAGTGCGCTCTTGTGGGTTGGTAAATAATTGTATTAACAGGAGTAAGAAAAAGTCGTAGGTGTGAGTGTTCCAATCAGAATTTTTTTCATAAAAAAACAGTCAAACTAGGTTTTAATATGATATGGATAATATGCGAACTTCAGCGATGTTGAAGACAGCCACTACTAGGGTACTAGGGTTATTTGTTGTAGTTTGCTATTTTGGTCAGCGCTGTTCGTACTTATTTCTGGCATTTGTCAATCAGCGAGGATCGTAAAGTTTATCTAGTTAAGTCGAGCCAACAGCTAGCCGTTATTCTTAATTATATGCGAAAATTTCGCCTTAGAATCAAGAAAAATGATTTATCAAGAGATTTAGAGCATCAAAATATGAATATTACTATTTATGGCAACCATTTATAAAAAAAAAAATTATCTGTATGGGGTAGAAATAAAGTAATAAAGTGGAGTTTCTAAAAAAAAAAAAACAAAAAAACGCAATAAATTTCCCTAGTTTATGTTTCTTTTACTAAATATTGTTTTCATCGTCCATAAATTGAATGGAAATAGCTTTTAACATTTTTCACCCATTCCTAACAAAGTTTTAACTTAAGCGGATAGATTAAAGAGGTTGGCTGCGTGAACAGCTGTTCTTTAAAATAGTTTTAAAGGGAAACAAAATGAAAACAGCTGATGAAATTGTGATGACTAAATAATAGTATTTTTTTTGTTATTTCTTCAGTTTATAAAGTGGCATATTTTTTTCTGAGAAAAATGAAACTATTTTTACTTTTTCTTACAACCGGAAGTATGGCAATCGTGTCATATTTTCAGAATTAAGTATACCTACTTATATATGCGTAATCAATGGTTGTTTTCAAAAATCTTCTTTCGCCAGGAATCTTCCGTGCATCCAATCATCAGGTCTCAAGTCTCCAGCTGGCCAACAGTTCTTCCGCTACAGTGTTTAACATTATACTTGGCCTATCTCTTCTTCTCTTCGTATGAAGGTTTCATGCAAATTACTTTTTGGGCCATCTTCCTTCTGACATACTCCGCATATGACGATCACAAAACAAAGACCTTCTCCGATTGTCGGCAATACATTTGCAGCTCCACCAGCCATAATTTCATGTTATCGTCATTCCAGATCTTTTTCCACTCCAGAATTGCGCATCTCAAAAATCCATTACTATCGCTTTTAACTTACTTAATGCATCTTTTGTCAGTGACCAATCTTCGCATCCATACTCCCAGTAAGAGGAAGTATTGTAATCGTGTCAAATTTTCGTTATCGAGTTTTCACCGGATATACATGTTTTGAATCCAAAACGACTGAATCCAAGAAAGCGGTTTTTAGAAAATAGTCTGTATGTGTACATATGTGAACAGCATAGCTCAAAAACGAAAAATCGCAGAAAGTTGATACTTGATATTCACCATTTATGTATCACCATGGGGTCCAACAGGAAGTTATATGTCAAAATTCCTTAACCAGACTTTACAGATTTTTTTTTTCTTCACTTTTTTGCGATTTTCTCAAAAATGGCTCCAACGATTGCTTTAAACATGGTGTATCAATTACATATAGTAAGAGTTATTATTACAGAAATAGCAACTGGCCCGGAGATTGCAGAGGGCAGAATACAGCTGGTGTGGGTAAAAGAATACGATGGAATCATCGATAATGAAAAAGACGACGATCTAGAAAAACTGGATCTTAATTGATAATATGAATATATAAAAATATGAAAAGTTACAATACTATGAATGTACGTTAATTCAAATCAAATACTTCCTTTCTCTATCATCTGCTCTCTTTATTATAACCTGAAAATCTCTTGCATTTAGAATTTATTTTGAAATACGAACATTGTTTTCGCGTTTTTTCGCTAGATATCGAGTAGCTAGAGTTGAATACTACTACTTTTCTTCACTTGTGAGAGAAAAAGTTATGGTTGTTTTTTACTTTTTGCCACTTGTGATAACCTTATTATTATTATCATTATTTGTCTGTGGGGAGGGACCAAACCCTACGCTATCCAAAGCCTCACTGGGCCCATATAGCTACCCCAAGAAAAACAACAACAAACCGGGTCTAGAACAAAAATCCAGACCCGAACTAACCCATCTAAGATTCACCGCAGTCCGAAAAAATCGGACAATAACCTTAAGCGGAAATAGCCTGAGCTCTTCCACAGACATCCTATTCCGACCAAAGGTCCTGAACCTAATTTCCTCACAACCCAGGCAATCAGTCATAAGATGGATGGGGACGTTCCTCCTCTGTCTCACAGACTCTACAAAATGGATCCGGCATGAGCCCCATTATTTAGAGATGCCTCCTTAAACCACAATTTCCAGTAAGAGATCCAACCAGATGCCACGTCTCACTAATGGCCTTGTCCGGACCCCATTGAGCATTTCGGACTGCCGAAAACCAACTGAGCTCATCCATAAGGATGAATGCCGTGAAGCCATGTCTGGAAGCCTGACAAACTTGTGCCAGAATACACGCCAACAGTAGGCTCGGAACCAATGACAGGAAGAGAGGCGCCTAATTTAGCAAACCTATCCTCCTCCTCATTCCCAAAAATTCCCATGTGACCTGGCACCCAGACTAGAAGCACATCCTTCAGAGAAGAAAGCTCTTCCAGTCTTTTAGAACTTAACTCCAAGAAACTTCACCGATTTGCAAATGTGAACAGAAGTTCCTAATAACGTAGGAGTTTTTAATCCTACGATCAACCTCCTATTAGTAAATAAAATCACCTGGGTCTTACTAGGATTCATTGAAAGACCCTTATACTGAGTCCAATCATATACCATGTTGAGAGTACGTTGCATTAAGTCCAAGATAGTAGTCAGACATCGCCTCAGCAATAAACTAACACCATCATCGGCATATGCCTGTACATAGAATCCCGAAGAATTCATCCTAGTTAACAGTTCATCCATGATAGCACACCATAGCTTTGGTGAGAGACAACCACCTTGAGGACACCCTCTCCTCGCTCCCACAACTACAGTGTGCATACCTATAGAAGCCTGTATAACTCTACTCCTTAAATAAAACTTATCCAGTTAATTAAAACTAGTTGTATACCTTTTCGACCTAAGGAATCTTCAAGAGCATCGAACGATACTCTGTCAAATGCCCCTTCAACATCAAGAAACACCCTAAAGCATATTCCTTTGTCCCTAGAGCAGATTCTATCCTATCGACCAGACAATGCAAAGCAGTTTCGGTCGATTTTCCTGCAGTATGAGCATGTTGGTTTGGAAGGAGTGGATGATTCTTCAAAGGACCATCAGTAATATACCTATCCACCAACCTTTCCAAAGTTTTTAGAAGGAATGACAAGACTTACAGGTGTAAGTTCTTTAGGGCCAGAGTAGCCACTTCTACCTGGTTTAGAAATAATGACCACCCTAACTTCTCTCCATAATGTTGGCACATAACCAAACATTAAACAACCTTTAAAAATCCTTATCAACACCTTCGTCCCCACCTGTGATAACATTACTACTTTTGACTTAATAATATATTGTCACCTGGTAACTCGGTTGCAGAAAAAATAAGTTATTTCATTAATATTTAATAAAAAAAAAGTCATCATATATACAAATAACCAATAATATATATTGGAGGAACTACCTCTTTAATAAATAACTTACATTTATACGATTTGATGATTGAACGTTGCATTTTTGAATTTCTCTGGGGGTGTCTTCAATCACTATTTATTCGAATACTTCATATTATAACTTTGAAAAATAACGAGTAACACCGGAAGTACTTTATTCCAGTCTTACTACCCGGCAGACAGTTTTACTGAAGCTCTCTCTAAAACTATTTGAGCTTGACGTTACTAAAATTTCCTTATAGAATATATTGGTGAAAAGTTGCAGCTCACTTCCGTATTCACAAATTTCCTCTTGTGCATATTCCTCCATTTGACAGCTGCCGATATTCAAACAAGGACAGACAAGGCAGTTACTTAAGAGTAGCCAGATCGCAATGGCTAGTACCTATTCCCAAGATTACGTATACATCTATGCATTTAGATTAAGATAGATTTACATTTTACAGTAGCTTGAATGTCATGAAATCTTTACTTGGATAACTGCAAAAAAAAAAAGGGCTGCGTTAGTTCGCAAATCAGCAGCAAGTTTACTAATAATTTATACACTGTGATATCTGTTTCATGTTTTTTGTTTCAAATTATTAAATTCCTTAAGATTAAACCTGGCTGTTAAACATTTAACGTAATAATTAAACATTCTTCAAATTCTTTGTTAATTGAAATTACAGTAGCAATCAAAATGGAGATTCCACAATTAGATTCCATTTCTAAACTTCTCTCAAATTCTAGGACTGTTGTTAAATTATACATCTATCAAAAAGCAACACGTAAAAAGAGTAAAATATTTATATTGATTTGTATTACGAGTTATAGCATAATGTTGACTGAACATATTTTAATGCACTGAATGGTTGAAAATGAACCCGGTGCCTTGATCGAAAGAATCGATCAAAACTGCAAACGGAAAATATTATAGAATATTCTTTTTTAATAATAATTTTACAAATTATCCATCATATAACCGTTTGCTTTCAGTATTGTTAAGATCTATAAAAAGTACTAATTTCATTTTCCTGAATCCATCGCTAATTTTCCCTGCATCTCCCTATAAAGAGATAAAATAACATTCATGTATATATTGTTATATGTTTATATATATAAGTTAAATTAATATTACAATATAATATGTTAATATATTATAAATATTATTATAACATACAGTTACATTTATGGTATTTGTATATTTATTTAATAAATACAATTTTAATTTTATATATTATTATTATTATTACATAAATTAAATGTAATTTATTTAAAATGAACTACATCCTGATAACTTTAATTTTATTTATATTATATTTGGTTCTCTCTCTCACTTTCTCACTCTCTCTTTATGTGAGTGCGTGCGTAGATTTCTGCCTTTGAACAAAATATCGCAGAAAAACAATCAAATCACAGCAAGCTTAAACAGGATATTGGCATTTAGGATGCATGATTTCGGTCAAAATTCTTGCACCCAAAAAATGCTAATTTTCCGAATTTTCTTCAGTTTTACTTCCAAATAGCTACAAAGATTTTCTTCTATGTGTGCATAATATATTGTACTATCACTAATTATTTCAAACATTTTTCGGGAGAAAAAAAATTGATTTTTTGGGGAATTCTGGATAATTACGCTATTTGGAAACAACGTACGATTCTCTTTGCCAAAGAATTACTCAGTGTAATTGTATAAGTTAAAAAAAAAATCACCAAATTTGAAGAAAACCTGTTATCAGGAAGTGAGAGTTTACAGAATGGGATTTTCTGTTTCTCGGGAATTTCTCTGGCTCCAAAGATTATTTTTTCCTTTTACTTGGTTTACATTCTGCACAATTATTAAGTTATTTTTTTGTCAGAAACATTTTTCAGAAAAAACAAACTGTCTTTTAGAGAATCTGGGATAGTGGAGCATGTGATGGATTGCCTGCAGCCGGAATCATAAGGCAACCAACCCCACTAACTGCTGGGCTAAGTCCGCAGTTACGTCACTCAACATATCATACAAGGTGTAACGCAACTCCCTGCCTGAGTTATTCAGTTCACCACCATAGCTGGAAATACAGATCCGCCTACATCAACCTAGGGCAGTGATGGCGAACCTTTTGAGCTCGGTGTGTCAATTTTGAAAAATAGAAACATAATTCTCGTGGCGTGTCACTCATCAAGTTAATTATTTGTTTAATGCCATTTAAAATACAAAAGCCAAAATTATGAAACCAACAGTTTACATTTAGAGACTTGTCTTACATATTTCATTGTCACTTAACATACAAAATTAAGTAATATATATATAAAATATAATTGAACAAAAACAGAAAAACAATATATATTTATACAATTAGAAAATAAATATATATGAAAAATTAGTGACTTTTTTCCGAAACCGGTCGATGACTACAAAATGAAGCAGGCTACCGCGGAAAATGTCTCTGATGACTTTTTTTGGTGCTGAAGTTTGTCTGCTAAGTCTTCTATTTCCGGTTTATACTTGGTACATTTCAAGGCCAAGCAAGCGCCACTGACTTCATCTGTTAACCGATTCCGTTTGTTTGTCTTAATATTATTTAATGCTGAGAACAATGTCTCACAAAAATATGTGGATGAAATAATTGTTAGCAAAACAACTAAAGGAGATCTCGAGGAGCGGTCAATAAAATGTACACTTCTTTTTAAATCTTTTCCAACGTTTCGACAAATTTATTGTCTTTTTCAGGGATAAAATTAAAAAAAAATGTTAATCGGTATTTATAATTTCCATGAAACAAACTAAACACAAAATATGTAGTAAACAGAGAGAGTTGCTAACTATATGAACTAGATTATCAGAAAAAAAAGATTTTTTTGAATTATGAAATTTTTTATCTTTGAAGATGCGTGTCACCAAAAATGAGCTCGCGTGTCAGCACTGACACACGTGTCATAGGTTCGCCATCACTGACCTAGGGGTAGGGAAGGAGAAGTTGGGCGAGTTTCAAGAAGCAGCATAAGGGCAACGTATAGTCTACAATTCTGTCTTATGTACACAGTTTTCAAGAAAACATCACCAACATTCTGCCAGTTCAGTCTGCCATTTGTACTCACTCTACAGCTTTTTATTTTAACTCCTTGCAGTATTTAGCCCTTTCTATTTTAGTCCTTGCAGTATTCTGTTTTCTCAATTAATATATCAGCATTCCAGTCAGCATACTTTTCTCTTCTACAATTTTCTCTACAAGGAAGGCTTTTCTTTCTAAAATGCTCAACTACAGGGGGCTATAGCACTTAGTAGAAGTTGAGAGAATCCGACATTTAGTAAACAATGGCGGTACTCGAAAAAGGAATGAACAGCATTGAACAAAACTAGTTTAAAACAAAAATAAATTTGTTCAATCTTTTTAACTTGGTAAACAATGAAGATAGACGTCATTATAATTCAACCAGCCACGAATTCAAGGGACTCTAAAGATAAGACGTACAATCTACTTTACATACACGAAGAAAAATGATACCGAAAGCAAAAATTTGAATAAATTTATAAAACAAGTAAGAGGTCCAAAAATATATCAAAAGTAGAAACTAAAATTTTATGCACCTTATAAATAATGTAAGTCAAGAGCCGCTGCTGGACTCATTTATAGAAGGCAAGCATTCTTCGTTAGTAGAGAGGGTAAGATTTCTCCATTAGCGATAATATATTCAGTGATTATCTCAAAATTTTTTGTTGTTGTTAATCTATAATTTAATAAATTAAACATATTAATCCTTTATTAACTTAGAATTGTATAACCTTTTGAAGGTAACCTCCACTGTTTTTATTAATAACAAAGCATACTCTTTAAGTTTACTTATTTTAATATCCTTTTCTGTAACTTTAATTTCCACTGTTGCAGAAAAAATATCTTCTTATTTAACTCGAGTGTAAAAGTGCTTTTATAAGTTTTTTTTAAGTCGTCAACCCGTAACCTGGAGTGTGTAAAAGTGCCACTTTACTTCTTTGTCAAATATCTTATATATTTTATGAAACCTTTAAATTTAGAGGGGGTAGAGAGATAGATAGAACTCATTTTGTTTTTTAATTACATGAACAAGTACCGAGAAAAATTGAGTCTGTAACACTCCGACCTCCTGCAAATTATGTTTAATAGTTGCTATACAGATGGTGATAGAAGTGTATACTTGTACCTGTTTGTTTGTGTGTGTGTGCGTCTGTGTGTGTAAATAAATATGTACGTATTTTAGTGTGGAGTAGATCATTTCTACACATACAAAAACACCATACAAACCACACGCGCGCACACACACATAGACACCAACGAAACACTGTTCTGCCTTGCCTTTTATAAACTTTACTAGTAGATCACCCCTGTCATTGGCCTCAGGCGTGTCAAATGTCAAAAGGCAAAAGCGGAGGCTCCTACTAAAAACACACACTCACTAGCGCACTCTTTTTTGTATTTGTGTGTGTGTGTGTGTGTGTATACCATCGTCTCTTTTGGCTTGTTCCTTTATCTCAATGTACTGGAGGAGTAGCAAGTACATAGCTCTTCTGCAACATACACACACACACACACACATACACTTGCACTCAGAGTGTAGAAGAGAGTGTACAAGTGGAGAAACATAGTTATAAACCTATTCTCTCGTATCTTTTTCTATCTCACTCAGTCCACGTCCCTCACCGTTCATCCATCTCCTGCCGTTCAGCTCAAAAAACATCTCAAGGGACCTTCTTCTGTTCGAGTAGCAGCTCGCCCTTCTCGTGTGACTAGGAGTTTGTAATTCTGGGGAATCGACCTTCCCTCTCCTCATCTTCTCTCGCTTCCTCGCTCTCTTTCTATTATATATATATATAATCTCTAGACCCCTCCGCTGCTCCTCTTCTCTTCTCCTTCTCACTGATCCAATTTCAAGTATTAACGAACTGTGAAGTCGTGAGGCATCACTCTTTCTAAAGTTACAGTGTGTAAAGGGTAGTACTCTCCAACTATACTGTAAACTAACTCACGAGCTTGGCGCATGCTTTGTCCAGTTTACTGTTTCAACTTTTTCTTTCTTTCTTTCGACTTCTTAGCAATAAATATTCTACTCTACTTTTGAATGAGTATATATTGGAATCTATCAAAACATCGGTAGTAAAACCTTCAATTTGAGAAAGTAATTAGTATTTTTATTTATTTATTTATTTTGGGGGGGATCAACTACTGTGGTTATTAGAGCCATCTTTTTATTTATTATTATTTTATTTTTTTTTTAAAGAAGTTATCGTCCATTTAATAATTTGTATATTTGGTATGAGCTCGAAAGGTTTCAAAACAAATTGATTTTGAAAATGCTTTTCAGTTTTTTTTTTTATTGCATGAACTTGTCCGTCACATAATCTTGGCACTAAATTAAAAAAATTTATTTCAGCAATACCAAGAAAGCTTCATATTCAATTATTTATTTATTTCTTTTATGGTCTATGTGAAGGGCCAAATCCTATGCTATCCAAAGACTTTCTGGACCATATAGCTATATCCCAGAGTTTGGAGCCTTTTGAAGTGCACTACCGACATCCGGACAATGTTCTCTTGTTGTCCTTCACCGGACGGACAGTCAGTTGCAGATGCTCCTAGGCAAAAAAACCTAAGGGCAGAACTGCTGGACTCGAAATCGGGCTCTACACGCGTCCAGTACGCTATGTAATGGATGTGTTAGGTGGAGAGAATTTAGGTCTGGTTGATAATATAAGAAGAAGACTTGGAACTAATTAATTAAGAGACACAGACTGCCTGGACTTTATAATAGAGAAATGTTTAAGGTAGAGTGGTATGAAAATGACACGTAGCGATTGGATGTATTGAACTGAATTTAACTGTGTTTTTATGGACTGTCCGTCGCTATATTTATACAGCTTCTCCCACTCCAGTCCGAGAGAGTGGTTGAGCTTGTCTTTGCTCTCTCTGGTTGCTGAGCTTCTCTTTGGTTGCTGTTACAGCTACCACTGAGCTAATCTCGCCTCCCTACTTAATTATTTACAACGTAATACTTACTGAGGTTGACCTTGGTTTCTCTCATAATATGTCGCTCGATATCTTTAATTGTCTTGTCTCCTCAATGCACAGTGTTTTTAAGTCATATTCAAGATTTCGCAAATATCGCTCCTCGAAAATGACCTCTTCTTATGTTTAAGTACCATTGGAATATATTCTTTTTAGGCATTCTCTCATATGGCATTCTAATTAGGTGGTTTAATGAACTAGATTATATCACCATTTTTGTGTAATTCATAAAGCTCACTATTGATTCTTACAGAAGTATATATAGTATAAAATAAAGGCTAGGTGCCGCCAGTACGCTGCGTTGGGCACACCGGCTAGGCAGTCCTTTATATTTATGTTAGGATAATAAGGATTTAAATTTTTGAAGAAAATTCGTTTTTTTACATATGTGTGTGTATTGCCAGCAGCAAGAGAAAATCCTGTGCACGGTTTCACATTATATTCTTCTTTCTGTCCAGTCTTTTGTATTAATATAAAATACATAAATAATCTATATTCTAGTCTTAACAGTTTAATGATTATATATCGTAAAATTCTGAAATTATTTTTCAATCTTTTTTTGACATTATGTTAAATATTGAACAAAACGTATCCTTTGTTATCACTAAAATGCATGGTTTGTGTGAAAAAATATTAATAAAAAATGTATCTAAAAATAGACTGACAAAAAACAAAGAAAAAAAATGCACAATTTCATTTAAACAGATATCTGTTGCGTATATTTTTTCCCGTCTATTGTTCCCAATTTCACACAGATTTTGTGGCGTGTGTTTGTTTGCGTGTATTTCACTAAATAAAAAAAAGGTTTTACTATCTAGTCAACAGTGAATAAAAAGGATTTCCATCAGTTGATTCACTGATGCTGCTTTTCCCTGTCACTCTCTCTCTCTAACTTTTTTCTTTTTTCTTTTTTATTCACTATATAAAAGATTCATGAACTATAAAATTAATGATTATCTCTAAAATTGAACGATTGCCTATTGTTTTTGTTTCTAATTTTATATACGCATTGTTATACTCGTGCACCATGTCTGGATACGAAACAGTGAAGATTTAAGTGGGCCATTGCTATTGTAAACTCGGACCTTATGTATATATACATATTCTACGATCAGAATGAGTGACTCAGCTTGTTAATCTAAGACCAAAGCCTCCATGTAGAAGGAATGTTGCTAGTATTAGTTATGTTTTTAATATGGCACAACCAATTATATTATTCACCACTTTATCATCATTATACTTGTAAATGTATTCATTTTTAATTTACAATATTACATAATATTATCACTAAATTGCGTCATTATTGTCAATTTTAAATTAGGCTCTAGATACTTTTCAAACTTTTTTTTTATTACATTGTTTTCTTGAATACTTACAATGTCACCTTAATAACGTTGGTAGGAGGGGTGGTGGTGCAATTAGGTGGTTGGGAAAAATTGAAAGAGAGCGGTCAGACTGCGAACGACATTTATTACAGTAATTCAAAAATGAACTCAAAATCGGAGGCGTTTCTGCCCCCCGTTAAATAGGATAAATAGGGACTAAAATTTAATTTTGACAAATCAAAATTTATTCTGTTTGAATTTCACAGAGAGAAAGGGTCAAGAATGATATTATTAGATAGAAAATGAAATTTAGAAGGAACATTTTGGATGATATCACTACAAGGCTGTTCATATTGCCGAGGATTGCATTTGAATGGAATATACCAAGAAGTCGGAAAACAGAAAATCCTCTAGAAACATGGAAGAAGAGTTATTGCAAAAAAAAAAAATGGTAAAAAGATATATGCATGAGATATATCTGTGCTAATGGTGCAGAGGTAATCGTACGGAGTTAAATATTGATAAATGCTCAATAATAACGTTCTCCAGAGAGGTAAAGCATGTCAGAGCCAGTTACTATCTGGGTGAGGCAAAGGTCAAGAGAATTGAAATTGTCCTGCTGGACTCAGGTCTGACATTGAGTTCCCACCAAGATTTTGGATGCAGGGAAGCATCCAAAGTTCAAGGCTTTCTCTGGAAGGAAACTGATGATGTAAAGGCTCTATTGGTTTTGTAGAACGCCCTAGTCCGTTCGAAGCTCGAATATGCGTCTATTATATAGTCTCCATATGCTACGGAGAAATGATGAAGTGAATCGAAAGGCTTCAAAATAAGTTTGTCTACTTCCTGAGGAGAAATGAAAGGCTCTCAGAAGAAATCTTATTAGAATCATTGGAAAAGAGACGATGCCGAAAAGACCTCCTATTTATATTCAAACTGTTTAATGGAGATATAGACTGCCCCGATTTATTAGCAAGCCTTCCTTTTTATGGCCCCCCCCCATTAGTCTGAGGCTGACTCCGACATTTGCACTACCATTCTCAGCATCTAAACATTCAGCCAACAGATATCTAATCACTCGTTGCTGCAGAAGTTGGAATCACTGAATTTCTTTTGAAAAGGATTTAATTTATATTAATAAAAGCTATATTAAAAATCTTTGCCTTTCCTAGTGTTTGCGTGCTGTATATTTATTTGTATTTATGTACAATCTTGTAATAATTTTTTGTTTTTGTCTTGTGTATATATACTTTTATTTTTTCCTTGTATTTGACTGCAATTGTTATGGTCTAAGTGACTGTTAGTGCTGTACAGAATAAATAAATAAATAAATATGACAGTGGATGATGGATCTGGAAGTATGATTTCGAGCAATTCGAAATCTTTGCAATCATCAATGTATTTGGCGAGACAGAAAATGTATGAAACGCTGCCAGACTGATTGTAAGTAAGTAGAAGAAATCATATTAATGTATCTACAAATCTGCCCTCCCCATTATCTGCTAGATGTACGGATCTGATTATCTCACAACGACTACTGAAACATCACTATTCAAATGCGTAGTCGATATCGACTCTAAGTGCTCACATTTTAAGAGCTAATTACACAGATAAAAACATATTTCTTTAATTAGAACATTTTCCCCCAAAAAAAGAAATGATTTTTAAAAAGTTTTGAGGGTCTCTCAGTTAGGTCTAAATTTGAAATGCACAGCTTTGTTGGTTTTAATAGAGGGTGCTCCACGCAGGTCCGCTCAGTTACACAAATGTAATAACACCTAATCATCTTCTTTTTTTATGACCAGGGCAAAGTTGCAAGTTTAAAGAAAATTTTTTAATTAAGTTGTATTAATTGGAGTAAGAGAAAGTTGTGTGAATGTTTCTTACCAGAATTTTTTTTTTCGTGGTTTTCCGGTGGACCTCAAAATATGTATTTCCGGTAATTTGATACGATACGACTTATTGTGCCAACCCCTCAAGCCTAGTAGTGGAAGTCCCCCTCTTCTTGAGGTCCAGAACCTTCCCCACCAGTCCTTCCTGGAGTACGATTTCCTCCGGTCTCAATGTGCCGAAGATCTCGTACCGCAGCCTACCTATTGCAACGCAATCGAACAGCAGGTGAGAGGCCGACTCCTCCTCCTCCTGACATAGTCTACACAAGGGCTCTACATCCACCAACCCTACCTTGTGCAGATGTTTTTTGAACCTGCCATGCCCAGTAAACAGGCCCGTTATCAGAGAAATCTGATACCTGCTTAAACCCAGGGTCTCTCTGGTTCTTCTTCTACACAGCTCTGGCATAACCATTTTGCCGTGTTTTGCTCCAGTACTTAGCCTCCAGTAACGGTTATGCTCCCTCCGAGTCCATTCTCTCAGAGACGCCCTCGCCATACTTTTGGCTACCCCTAGAGCAGGTTACGGCACATAGAAGGGAGTGTTTGCTCCCTCCCTGGCCAGTTGGTCGGCTATTTCGTTACATGTGATCCCCTTATGCCCCGGCACCCATACTAGCCGAGCTTTGTTGTGCCGGGATAATCCTCCAGGAGTCTCTACACTCCCTGACCAGAGGGGAGGTGATTCTGAACGCCCGATGTGCATTCAGCGCAGCCTGGCTGTCCGAGAAGATGCATATCTCTCTATTCCTAGAGTCCATACGCAGATTCTCCTCAGCACAGATCTTTATTGCATAAACTTCCGCCTAGAAAACTGTGGAGTAACCTTTGAGGGGTCTCGCAATGCGTACCTCCGGCTTAACTCCATATATCCCGGCTCCAGTTCCGCAGGCCATTTTGGACCCATCCGTAAACCAGGATCCCCCAGTTCGGCCCCGTTTTTCCCAGCTTTTAGCCCACTCCGACCGTGACGTTACTAAAACTTGGAAGGGGAGCTCAAAGTGGAATGTTGGACACACTCCTCCCCAGCCATCTTAAAGACCAGGGTCAATCTTCTGAATAATGTCCAAGTGCTTGGCTAGGGAGCTCCTTTGCTTCCATTGGCCATTGTTCATTAGTCTGTACGCACTAGCCCTCGCCTCCGCTTGTATCAAGAGATGAAGAGGAGGCAACCCCAGCAGTACCTCTAATGCAGCCGTTGGGGCACTGCAGAATGCCCCCGAAATCAGCATGCACGCCAGTCTTTGAACCCCAGAGAGGTTTTTCCTCACACCTTGCTGTTCCGTTTTCGGCCACCACACAACTGCCCCGTAGGTGAGGACAGTTATGATGGTCCGTTTATAGAGCCAGTGGGCCATTTTTGGGGAAAGTCCCCATTTTCCCGCAGGCTCTGGTGACTCCAAAGAGAGACTTTTTGCCTTCTGTGTCACATACTGAAGATGTGCTCCCCAGGTGAGTTTGGAGTCCAGCATGATCCCCAAGTATTTCACCTGACCAGATACATCTAGAGTTCTTCCGAAGAAGTTCAATGTGCTAAAACAATCCACATTCCTTCTTCTGGTAAATCGAACCAGAGTGGTCTCCTCTGCACCACCCCTCCACCACTCGCAGGGCCTCCTGTAGAAGCTCACTAACAACAGTCTCGTGTCTGCCCTGACCACGACCACCACATCGTCCGCGTAGCCAAGGACAGAGCACCCCCTGGATCAAGCTCCACCAACAATTCGTCTACAACCATGCACCACAGACGGGGAGACAAAACTCCCCCCTGAGGGCATCCCCTTGTAGCCGTAGTTTCAAGCGTCTCGTCATAGAGGCTAGCTATGATCTTTCTAGTTTTGAGCACGCTGCCAATCCACCTAGTAATGGTCCGATTCACCCCGTGCCTTTCCAAAGCTAACGTGATAGAGCTGTAGGTCGTGTTGCTGAAGGCACCCTCAATGTCCAGAAACACTCCCACAGCCACTTCCCTGCCGTATACTGCCGCCTCCAATTCTCCAACAAGGGAGTGGAGGGCCGTTTCGCAGGATTTACCCCTCTGGTAGGCGTGCTGATTAGTCTGCAGGGGCCGCAGTTTAAGCACCGTTCCCCTGATATACAGATCTACCAGTTTTTCCAACATTTTCATCATAAATGAGGAAAGCTGATCGGTCTAAATTCCTTAGCCTGGTTTGAGTTCTCTTCCCAGGCTTCGGAATAAAGACAATTCTTACAGGCCTCCATGCCAATGGAACATGGTTGAGGGCCACACTTGCCCTCATTACCCTGCAAAGAATAGGAGTAAGAATGTCACTTCCCTGCTGTAATAAAGCGGGAAGGATGCCATCAGGTCCCGGCGACTTGTAGGGCTTAAAGTCTTGTATAGCCCACTTAATCTTGTTGTATGTGACGCATTCTTTGGCCGCGGTCCAATCCCCCCTGAATCCGGGTCTGCCCATTCGTGATTCATCCCGCGGAACTATCGTCGTCACCATCGAGCCAGGAAAGTGCACCTGAACCATATGCTACAGTGTATCTTTTCCCGCCTCTGTAAAGCCGCCATCAGGTTTCCTGATTGTTCCCAGCGGATTTGCCGGTACCCTTGACAGTATTCTGTGAAGCTGGCCCCTTCGGAGGTCGTTTCTACGTCCTCGCACAGCCTTCTCCAGGAGTTCCTTTTAGCTTTCCTAATAGCTAAATTATAAGAGGTTAGGGCCTCACGGTCCTCCTTCCATGTTCCCTTTCTCTTCGCCGCGTTGAACAGCCTTTTCGGTCTCGCGCGGAGGCCTGCCAGCTGGTCATTCACCAGCTGACACCTCTGGTGGACGTTCGCACCACTTCCGCGCAGTTATCCCTGAAAGCATCCAAGATTACTCGCTGCAGTTGACCCGCAGCGTGCTCATGCCATTCAGGGTCTTAAAGGAGCGTTTGACTGAACCGATGTTAAGGCTGAGATCCCGCCTATATGTGTCCCAGTCTGTTCGCGCCTGGGATTCCTGAAGGACCTGGTTATCAAACCTAATATACATGTGGTCCGACAGTGAGGGTTCCTCGACCAGGGTCGAGATAAAATTAGTCCCTAAGGTCAGATCTATCACCTCTCTGCGATTGATGTTGCAGAAAGTTGCAGCTTCTCCTTCATTCATAATGTATAACTTGTTAGACAAAATAAATTCAAGGAGTGACTTACCTCTGTTATTGGTGTCCGTGCTACCCCACACAGTATTGTGTGAGTTAGCATCGCAGCCAATTATGAGCTGTAGGCCTTGACCCCTACACCAGTTGACCAGGTTCCGCATCTCCTCTGACGGCGGCGGCGTTGGTGAGTCGTACGGAAGATACGTGGAGGCCAGCACTATCTCCCTGGTCCCCTCTTCCGCGCGTATTCTCATTGCAGTCTGGTCCCTAGAACAAAATTCCATCAGCAGCAACGAGATTTTTCCTTCCCTGATATAAATACAATTCCTGGGATTTGCCAGGCTACGATCATAAATTATCTCACCTGTTGCCTCTCCAAGCCCCGCAACTCTTCCTCGGACTAGCCAGGGCTCCTGAATAAGGGCAATGGAGATGTTTTCTCTGACGAGATACCTGGACAGGGCCGACGATGCTCCCCTACTGTGATGGAGGTTTACTTGGAGTAACCTCCATCGGAACGTGAGGTCCCTCGCCTTCCTGTCCATCTTCCTTGGGCTTAGATATTACCCGGAACGTGAAGAGATGCATCCCGAGGAAAGCCTCGAGCCCAGATCTCCTCAGTCTCTCCAGGGTCTGATCTGCCACATCGAAGACCAGGGTTTGCTCCTGAGTCTCCAGTCCGCCGTCTCTAAGTCCTCATTTTGAATGCGGAGCTTGTCCAAGACGACCGCTGGAGAAGCCTCCTTTAGGGAGCCAGATACCCATACGGATACCTTAGCCGACCTAAGTATATTCCTGGCGAGCCCAACCCTCAGCCTGCCCTCCCCAACCTGGAGAGAGGGGACCACCTGCTCCAGCCAGAGGCGCGTAGCCTCATTGTTGCAAACAACAACGAGTACGCCCCTGGACTAGTAGCACCCCCTGAACTGGGGCCTGCTCTCGCCAACTATACTGGCGATGATCTCAGCCTGTTTCCGCTCCGCCTGACTTTCTGTCAGCCGGTCGCTTGGATACGCCTCAAGAGCGATCGCCATTCGGTGCGAGCTAAGGGCATCCCTAAAGGAACCCGAAGAAACCTCGTCAGGACCCCTTGCCCTCTCACTGTCCCTTCCAGCCACGCCCGGATCAGAGCCTTTGACCTCGCCCCTTTTTCTTAAATTCTTGTTTTTAGATTTAAATGGTTCGATCATGTTGTTCCCACGAGTGTTGAGGAGCTAAACGGTCGCCTGTAGCAAAGCCTCTTACCACAGGAAGGCTAGATTACAATGGGGTGTCGCCCGGTTCCCCAAGGTGACCGCTACCGCACTTATGTTTAGACACCCTGTACGCATCCAGCCTCGACGCGCATCACTTCTCGGCTAGGGTGGGGATACCATAAAAAGGACATGATAGGATACCAAGGAAAGGTGGAGGAAAGTGGAAGACCGGAGGTGGTTTACTCCGGTCCGTCATTGCCCCGTTCGCCACCTCCCAAGGGTGGTGCCCGGACCACACCGCGTGGAGCTGGGGTTGACTTGGGGAGTTAAAGCGGACAGAGACGCACAAGGCACTCTGACCTTTCCCCCTTGTGGTATTTGATACGATCGTACTGAGGTATTCTTTAACAACATTTAAAATCCAGTAAAAAAGCAATAGAAAGTCTTTAGAGAGAAGAAATGAATGCTTTAAATACTACAAGGAAAAGATATTTGAATTCAATGCCCATGGAAAATACAAAATGTTCCAACTATACGAATCAGATTCCCTCCCACGAATTATTATTCTTCCGTTTTGTTTATTGCTTTTATTTACTTATTTTATATTCTTGTTTTTTCATTGGTCAAAATATATTACATCAGAATTCTAAATCAGCTGACTATCACTTCACTTTTTCATAAATTTTTTTATAAAATACAATTTTTCTCTCCAAGAAGATAATTACAAAGACGACAAAAAAAGTATTAAAGAAAAGTCTTCATTTTTATTTTGTATTTTCCTTCTACTATAAGATGGTTTATTTCTTTACTTTTTTTTTTGTTCAAAAATAAATAACTATTACTCTTTTAGTACAAAATAAGTTGATCTTAAATTATAATGATAGAGGTTTAAAGAGTAGGTATTATATGTTTTCAGCGAAAAAGTTCTATGTACAAAGAGAATATAAAAAGTTTTCTGGTTCTAGTTTTAGAAAGTTAAAATAACTTTTCAGACCTCTAAATACTTACCTTGTTGTTTGGAGTTTGGTTCTTTCTTCTTCAGCCTTCTTTTCTACCCTACTTATTATTTATTTTTACAAAGATTTTTTATTTCAATATCTTTTTATATTTGATTATTTAAATTATTTATATAATGCACGAATAATAAAATTTTATGAAATTTAAAATGTATTTTATTAAATTTTACTACAATTAATTTGTTGAGAAGTAAACTAGGTCACAGTTTCAAGGATCTTGGCACTCTTGAGAATCTCCTAGCGCAGGGGTTGCAAGCAGTTATTGCAAGAAGGGTGCACAAATTAAGCCTATAATATAATAATGGATATGAGAAGGAGAGAGAGTTAGAGAGAATGGATTTTAGAGAAATAAACTAGATGTTATGCTGAACATTGTATAATAAATGGAGCACACAATCTGCAAGCACTGTACAGTTGAATACAAGTTAGGTAGCGAGAGAAATATAAATAGAAAGACTTGTTGAGTAATAAGAAGGTAGTAGATAGGTTGCTGACTGGATGTCTGTTGTAAAATGGTCGTAAACGGCCTTGAACTCTTTAGCTGTCGCTCTATTTATATGAATCGCCTGTCCCTTCCTAGTCTGCCCTAGGTGGGGAGTAACTAACTTTTGATGCATTTAATGTGTGCTTCTCCGCTCTTCAGATCCTATGAATCTTTAATGTTTCAGATCACATATTATAGAAATGGCCATAAGAGAAGGTCGTGTTAGTGTTTCGCGCAGAATTTGGGGGTGGGGGGATTACATGACTCTTACACTTACATTTAAATGTCTCTCACGTCCAAAGAGCGAAGCATTTCTAAACTTCCTCTTATATGTAATATTTGCAATCACTTTGTAGCAAAATAGTTTTGGTGTAAATGTTAATTTTTTTTTCAGATTGATTTATTTAATTTTTATTATACCTGTCTACACTCATGATGATATTGTAATGGGTTCCGAAACATTAAAGATTCATAGGATCTGTAGAGCGGAGAAGCACACATTAAATGCATCAAAAGTTAGTTACTCCCCACCTAGGGCAGACTAGGAAGGGACAGGCGATTCATATAAATAGAGAGGCAGCTAAAGAGTTCAGGGCAGTTTACGACCATTTATAGAAATGGCAAATTTGCTCACACTCATAATTATTATTAGATGTTTGGTTTAATAAACCTTTACTTATTTGTTTGTATGGAGAAATTTACAGAATATTGAAAAACCTGTGCAGAAAGTAGCACTTCCGGTCATCCGATTTTCTTCAAATTCTAAAATTTGTCAACATATTTAATTCTGATTAATATTATGTAGATGATAGAATTATATAATAAACCGAACTAACAGTTTAGAGGAAAACATAACACTCCTCTCCCCCAACACCCCTCTTAAATAAATTTTTCTGGATAAATGATTCAAAATTAAACTAATAATTCTTTATAGTTTAATAGCTAGTTTAAAGAAAATCGTTGGAGCCATTTACGATAAAATCGTATAAAAAATGGAAAATCAATTTAGTAGCGTGTTAGTTTTGGGGTAGACGATTTTGATCAAAACTTTTTTTGATGGGTCTCATGCTGTTTCCGTTTTTGAGACTAATTTCTAAAACCAGTTTTTTGGACCAAAAAGACCTCCAAATGTGAATATTCGGTAAAAAGTCGAAAATTTAACGCGATCGCAATGCTTTCTCTTACGTAAGAGAAAGTAAACAAAAAAGTGCTTACTTCTTGTGAAATAACCAGTGTTCGATAATAACTGCATCATTTTCAGATAGTATTGATAATAATTTTATATTAAGATATGATTCCAGTTTGTCCAAAATAAAGATCAAACGAATCGTAAGCAAATAATTTTCATCTAAAGCAAAGCGTATTTTCCTTTTTATGATGGTCCTTGGTTAACACTGAAATACGCTATTATTATTCAAAAGCTCTAGAATAGACTAGAGACGCACAGTAAATTGTAAAGCAATAAGCCGGTAATTTAGTTAGTAGGTTTTTCACTAAGCCTATTGCGGCTTCACTTTACTTCATTATTTATAGCCACTTGCTCTCGCTTAACTTAACTTTATGACCTTAACAATGGCAAACTTCAAACAAGCATTATTAAACGACAAGAGCGGCGCATGGCTTTATTGAAAGTTGTATTTATCTATTGCTATTCACAGCGAATTTATTAATGTCAAAGAAAAAATTTTTAACATAATATATTACAATTAATATTAAAATCCTTATATTAAAATAAAATAAGTAAAGGATGAATCATATTAAATAAAATACAAGCAACTGACATTTAAAATTATTTTTATTACAAAACTGATGATACCAAAAGAATTATATATATATAATTATATCTGAAAGGGCAAATAAACGGATGTAACTTGTATGTTTGATTCAAAACAAAAACATTAATGAGTAGACCATTTTATATTTCCAGGATATGTTCTAGTATTCACATTGCACAAATCCAAGAATTAGCCCGTGAAGAATGGAATAGTCCACGGCCCTAACCATCAATGATTCCAGGCTATGAATTTGTGATAACCGGTCTAACTTCTCTCCAGTGAGAAAACTGATAAGCAAAAAAGGGAGAAGATATTTTCATTCTCATTTCAACCTCAAAACGGATATATCCGTGAAAACTGGATTTCGAAAATTTGACACGATTACAGTACTTCCTCTAACAGCAGTTAGAGACAGTAAAAATGATTTTAAGAAGATTTTGGGAATTCTATGATGTAAGGGTTAATGCTAAATTGCATTTACAAGTTTTGATTTAGCCTACTTGGAACGCTGCCTGATAGGATAAATGTAATCACACTAAGGTAGTTTCTGTGTCCTAAGAACCAATATAAATATATAAATTTGGATGGATACGTTAGCTCGTGTAAATCTAAGGATGAGTTGTAAATTAGGTATTTAATTGTAATTTCTTTATCAAAAATATAACTATTTTTCTCAATTCGTTGAAAAAGGTAGGCAGAGAACAATTTTGCATTTAATATCTGTTTTAGTCCGACCATTTATCTTGAACATCGAAATGAGTGCGCTACACAAGCAGTGTAGGCAAAGACATTAATATGAGATAAAAATCTAGCCCATGATTAGTTGTTTATTCCTGATTCGTTTAATTTATTTTATATTCAGTTTTTTTTTTTTAAAGAAAGAAATGTCACTATATAGTATGTTGAGCCTACATGTATTCACTGAGCCTTGTGTATTCTTTCGGCTGTAATTGCTTCAGGTTCAAGAAATTCTGGTCGACCTGTAGGCTGGTGGTTTTACTCGTGAAGTAATCGTACTCTTATTGATTCTTTAGATCTCTTGGGTGATTAAACATATATCCAGTAATTTTGGAAGTAGCCTCTCTGTCTACTAGTTTCGTCTAAAATCTAGCACAAATTCGATATTCAGAAGATGAGAATTCGATAAACAGAAGATAAAAAAAAATTAAAATTGGAGAGAAATAATCAACGCAATAAGAAAGGAGATAATAAAATGTATAGATGATCATCTATTCAAATCAAGATTTATATAATGTAACGATAAAAGAAATAATAATAAAAAAATATTGAAAAAAAAGGTTAAAGGGTACAAAAAGGTAAAATATTAATAAAAATTTAAGTAAAAAAATAAATAATAAAAGTTTATAAGAGAAGTTTTAAAGATTAAATAAATTTGTTTAATAATTTATTATGATTATACAATTTTTATAGTGATAATGTATTGAAATTACTGAATTGTGATACGTATATAATAATAGTTAAGATATTTTATAAAAATATTAAAAAAATTAAAAAAAAAAACAAATTTCTTTTATTAAGTTGAGTTTTAACATAACTTTTAACGATCTCTAATAAATACAGTTGATTCATCCTTTGTCCAGTAAAATAACTCAAGTCTCTCTTTATCAAAAGATTTGAATAAAATAAAATATAAAATGCCAATTTTTTATTTTTATATTACTGCGTTATATTAAATTATATATCATCAAATATAATGTAGTCTCTCTCGCTGTAAAAATTTAAGTATCTTATATTTATTATCTCTTCAATGACTTTTTTTTTTTCAATATTCTATATAATAAATTTCAGTTGCTGAAAACTTTTTCTCTCTTTAATATAGTCTTATTCAAAGGAAAAATAAAATTTATTAAAATCGTTGCGATTAACGACAAAATATGTATATACTTAGCACGACAAATTAAATATTTTTAACAATTTATTACTGATATACTGTAGCAAATTATGTTGTTCGCATAGAACAATCTACTTTTAATTTACTTTATCAATATAATTAATTCTTGGGTTTAGCTTCATTTTTTATCAGTTTCACTGATCATTACAGAATAAATATAATATAGCGATCGGTGGGTGGTCTTTTTGTTTCACTCTCTCGTGCTATTTCGGTGATAAAAGAAAAAAATACGCTAAAAATTTATGTTTAAAATAAAATGAGGTAAATTTTAAATTCTACAAATAAATTCAATCTAGCAAAATTCAATTAATATTACAAATAAACAATATTCAACATTAAATAATATGGCATACAATTAAAAAGTACTGTATTGTTAATCCAAATAAAATATTATTATTATTATTATTAAAATAATTTATATTTTAATTTACTTTTATAATTTTACCCAAATAAGAATTGACCCATAGGCATTGGAATTAAAGGAAAATAAATTCAATTTCGAACTATTTATCAAGAAGGTTTGCCATCAAAGTGCTACACGTTTATTGTTCACTCACGCTATTATCAGTATTATGATAACAAAAATTGAAAAAAAAGAAAAGTACAACAAAAACAAGTATAATGCACGTGATAGATATAAATAACCTAAGTACGAATGCACATGCAATGGGAATTAAATATATATATACACACGTACATTTAAATATTATTGCCGCCGCTATATTTTAAATTTACTTTCTCTTACCCCTAGTAAAAGGAAGTATTGTAATCGTGTCAAATTTTCGATATCGAATTTTCACCGGAAATATCCGTTTTGAGGTTCCCTGAGTCCAAAAAAGTGGTTTTTAGAAAATTGTCTATCAGAACATGGAACTACATGTTTTGTCGCTTAATTATATTAAATTTGTCTTTCTGTAAAAATACTGAGTAGTGATTTTCTTTTTATGTCGTTACTCATCCCAAATACGTGTTTTGTGTATGAGACAAAAATGGCATCCCATAAATAAACACAAATTTAGGCCTTGTTCTTTAGGTCTTGAATTTTTTTTTTTTTGTAGTAGGGATACTTGTGAAATAAATTTTTTTCCTTCTTAATAAAAGATATTGTTATATGATGTTTACAATATGATAACAAGTCGTAGACATTGTTGTTATGTTATTAAATTTATGAATTGCTTTTTTGTTGTTTTTCTAAAAAAATTCTTTGAGTATCTTCTTTTTATTTCCTTAATTAAAATACATATAACCTTTAACTAATTTTTTTTAATTGTATCTTTAAAAAAAATATAGGGCATGGCCAAAAATCTGTACATGGGAAAAAGATGACTAAACATTTCTGAATGTGTTACATATTTAAGAAAATTGTTTAAAACATTTCATTATAAACTTTTGGAAAAATATTGTTTTTTTTAATTTAGGGTTTCAAGGCGCGTCAACATCTATGGTCATTGCGCCCAGAACCCTATCTGCGCATTGCCATCCTCCGGAAGTGTTCTCTCGTTGAATTGGAAAAATATTATTGATATTTCAATTGAGTTATTTTTTAAAGATAAATGTTCAAAAAATCACCATGATGGGCGAACACCCGAAACCGATCGATGACCTCAGCAGGCTGTTATGGAAAATATCTCTGATGCTAATTATTATTAATTGTAATTAGAATTTCCCTATTTTCTTTATTACTTGGAGAAAAATTGTTTATCCATTGTTCTCAAATTCATAAACAATTACGTTTTCTTAATGCTGGCAGAAATGGAAAATATTTGCATTGTATTAAAATTTTTTGAAATTTCCGTTTTCATTCACCGGAAATATTTGCTTTGAGGTTATCTGAGCATGAAAAAGTAGTTTTTAGATATATTTTTAGAAATAAAACAAAGAAACTTAAGAAACCAGGCGTATTAAGTTTTATTTATTTATTTATTTGCCATTCATTGCTATTTACAATGCGTATTAAGTATGTATTTAATTTTTCCAGAGACCTGTTATATATCTTAAACCGGTCGGATTCCCGAACTCACTAAACTAGGGCCATGATATACGATTTGTGTTCTTTTATTTTTTTCTTCTCATTCGTTTGTCCGTGTTTCAAAGGTCAAGGTGGAAACCGATCGGCTCTCCTTTGCAATCTGGTGGTCGATACTTCTACTTCCGATCCTGTACACATGTGCTCTTGATCCCTTCCATTTACTGTTCTCCTAAGGGTTATATAGTTTCCATCCTAATACTCAATACTTTCAAAATGTTCAGTTATAATTGGGCAAACTTATAATTTTTATTAAATATATAGTAGCCTTCAATATTTTTTTAGTGAGAATAACCTTCCAGCCCCACAGAACCCCTCTAAAAATCCATTATCTCTGAAAAAAGTAGCAAAACAAAAGTGATATGTCTTTGTGAGAATAATTATTATCTGAAGTTTAATGAAGCCCATTGGAGACAATAGTAGAAATCTGTTCAGTAAAAACGTACTTCCGGTCAACCGATTTTCTTAAAATTCGGAATTTTGGCAATACCTTTAATTCTCATTAATATGATACAGATGATTAAGTTGCATGATAAATTGAAATTAAACTTTTAGAGGTGAACATAATTCCACCCTTGCGCAAAACCTCTCTTGAAGCTCTTAACTAAATATCAAGTTTGAACTTTCTGCGATTTCCCCTTTTTGCGTAATGCTGACAAAATACACACACACACACACATATCATACAGATACAAATGAATTTCCACTGAAAACTCGATATCCCAAATTTGTCACGACCGCAACACTTCCTCTCTTAATAAGAGAAGGTAAAAAACTGGGTTAGCAGGATCTCTGTGAGAGCAACTTCTATATATTTAAAATATTTTTACTGGCGAGGTCCACAGTAATTGGAGGCGGAATTTAGTTAGCTGGCTTTATAATCATACAAGTTCAATAGCTCTCCACAACATATACTTAACAACGGCGGATCTTGTATTGTATTCTATTGACTAATTACTTTCAGAAAAAATTTTACAATTTTCGTTGTCAACCCTACTGAATTAACTCTTACACAATTACATTTGTTGATTCTAATACTTCGATGCAATTAATTTGTAGTTTTGAGATACACTATTAATCTTAGGGCAGAATACCATTATGTTAACCTTAACCAAGCTACAAACAGAAAGAATTTCATTTAAACAGCCGAGCTATTGACCAGAACATGAATTAGTTTGGGATACCGCGTAGGTCGCGAAGGTTTTTTTAATTGTTACCTTCAGCTGCTGCTAGTACCAGGATAATCCTGCAGTAGAAGAAGAATATCCTTAGTATGATCTATTATAATTTTTTTCCCGGAAGTGTAGGAAGTTGAATGGGTGAAATAAAACTATAGAGAAGGCTACGATGGAAAATCAATTTCATTTTATTTTTCCAGGCTAACAACCGGAGCAACCTACATTAAAAGTTAAATATAGAACTTAAGGCTAAAGTAGAAAGTTTTCATTTCATTTTCAAAAGCAAAATTTCAATTAAAATTTCCATTCCTTTTCAATTAAATTAAAACATAATATTGATGTTTAACAATTTGATGGAAAACAACATTTCTGAAAATGGCGGCTTAAATTGAAGAAAACCATGAAATGACCTCGTTTACATATTTTGTGACTCATCAATTTGGCTATGGCCGCTATTCATTAAATGACCAGTTAATTAACTTTTAACATTTCATTTTCAATTCCGTTGATATAACATTCCAGAGATTTCCTTCTCCTTCCAGCAAAACATTGAAACAACAATTAGATTGTTAATTTACAGTTTTTTCTGGGCGGGCAAATTACCCATCTGAATGTGTTGATATTTGGTTGTAAGTTATGGTTTAAATGTTGTTTTTGTTAATTAGGATGAAATGGTAGATAGCTTCGACAATCTTTATGTTTACTTGTGAAAGAATCTGTTGTACATTAGTGGGCATGGGTATGTTCTTGTCGTCAATAACGGTCATCCAGAAAAGCTTGTTTTTATTTACAATTGAAACTGAGGGCTTTGAGCAAGCCGGTTGGAGTTCGAAATTGGTGGGCGAAAGTAGGAGAAGGCTTAAGATCTTAGCTTAATACCTGCACTTTGGTTCCCGGACATGCGGGAATAGAGGGCTATGAGAAGGCTGATCGGCTGGCTCGAAAGGGATCCTCCTCACATTTTGCGGTCCCGAGCCAGCCCATGTTGTCACTAAGAGGTTCTGCGATAGAGAGATTAGGCTTTGGGAGAAGAGAGTTTTGAGAAACATTGGGAAGACACGCAGGTGTGCCTCCACGCTAAAAGATTTATCAAAGGGACTAAGCAGGGGGTTTCGGATTATTTCCTGTCCCTCTGTAGGATAAGACTGAGGACCTTATTAGGAGTGGTGACCGATCACACATGGGTGGCTAGTCATTTACATAAATATAGGGAGGACGTCTAGTCCCATATGCCAGAATTGTGATGATGGAGTTAGGGAAACGGTGTATTACTATTTACGTCAGTATCCTCGTTTCGCGTCAGTATATTCTTATTTTCTTTCATTTCTTTCTTCCACTACAAGTGAATCAAACTTCACTGGATTTTGCCCGATACCTTCGTTTCAGATGCGTTAGTAGTTACCTCAATTGGGTACAAACTTTCAGCTTCTGGTGATTGTTTTTAGACTTGGCACTGCCTCTCTTACACATCTATCTAAAAGCATTTAATACTTCAATTTAATTGTACACTATTCAGGAATAATTTGTTACTCTAAAATTTTGTAATATAAATTATTATCTGGTTTGTTGTTTATAATAACAAATCTGGTGTGAAACACTCACACAACTTTCTCTTACTCTAGTTTTCAAAATTGTAATTGGACAAATTTTATCATTTGTGTACCAAATTTGATGAAATTCGTTGGAGTTCGTCGAAAACTGTAAAAAAAGTTCAGTAAAAGCGCACTTCCGGTTTACTTATTTTCTTGAAACTCGGAATTACGGACATCTATTTATTTATAATTAATTTTGTTTGGATGGTAGGTTGTATAATCAACTATGATAGCACTTTAAAGGAAACCTAACCCCACTCCTCCCCCAAAAGTGCCCTTAAATGAATTTTTCCAGAGAAATGTTTTAAATAAAAGTTGTAGATCTTTGCATGTGTACTTGATATTCAATGTTTAAAGAAAATCGTCTGAGTCATTTTTGAGAATTGCAAGGAAGTAAAAAACTACCAGAAAATTGAAAAATACATTTTAGTAAAAATCGCATTTCCGGCCATCCGATTTTTTTCAAACTCGGAATTTCAACAACACATTTAATTCTAATTATCATTGTTTAGATGATAGAATTGTATAATAAACTGAAATAGGACTTTAGAGGACAACCCACCACCTTCCTCCCCTAAAAATGCCCTTGAATGCATTTTCCCGGATTAATGTTTGAAATAAAAATTGTAGATCTTTGTACGTGTAGTTGACGTATCAAGTTTAAAGAAAATCGTTAGAGCTATTTTTGAGAAAACTGCAAAAAAGGGAAAAAACTATTTTGTAAAGTGGTACTTCCGGTAGAGGAATTTCGACGGCTGGCCTACTGTCGGATCCCATAGTGATACCAAAACGGAATATCAAGTTTCAACTTTCTGCAATTTTTCGTTTTGGGGCTATGCTGTTCACATACATACACACATACACACACACACACAGACCATTTGCTAAAAACCACTTTTATGGACTCAGGGGACCTCAAAACGGATATTTCCGGTGAAAACTCGATATCGAAACTTTGGCACGATTACAATACTTCCTCTTACTAGGAGTAAGAGAAAGTAAAAATGATTAGTATCATTAAAAAAATACTCTATGGCGCAACAGCCCGTGAATGGCCAAGACTTGCCAGTCGGCGATTTGAAAGGGGGTCATGTGGTAAGCACGCCGCAAAGCTATCACGCCGTTTAGTTCCGGCCTTCGCTACCTAGGGCGCTACTAACTGTAGCTTCCCACTTTTCATCACGATGCTGGGTCAACACCGACTTCGCCCTCACGGGAATCGAACCCTGAATTCTCGCACGAAGGCGAGTGCGTTAGCCACTAGACCAACGCGTGACGACAGTATCATTAAATCGACGAAAAATTAAATAATGAATTTAATATCAATGAAATATTATAATAATCATAAATATTAATGAATGATCTCAGAAATTATCCTTGGAGGTTCTATTTAATTATAAAAATATTTTTAATTTTTTTTTTTTCTACAAATATTTTATTAATTAAACCTAGCGAATTAATTAAATATTTCAGTATAAAAGGTAACTGATGTTTTGTTTTTTAAATTTACAATTAATTCTACAAACCAAAAGTTTAAAAATCAATTAAACATTATACGATAATAACTCTTGTAATACTTGAATTTTTGTTAAAAACTGTTTTCTTTTCACCAGTTTTTCCTTGTGCCTGGAAAAGAAAAAACGTGTTAAAATTATATTTTTAGCGAATTGTTTATGGATATTTCGATATCTAGCTCTTTTAAGTACTTCCATTTAAAAAACAAGCAATACTGAGTGCTTCCTAGAAAAAAGGAAATGTCGTAATCGCAGTGAAAATATTACCGGAAAAACTGATAAGTATCATTCACTAAGACAAGAAAATGGAATAATATGAAATTCCTTGAAGTGAACTTTCAAACATTTTTCAAAAAGTCCTGGATGAATTGTAAGATTTTCAGTCAATAAAAACGGTCCCCCAAGGTCAGTTAGTCACATGGCCACGGACCACAAATTGTTTCCATAAAGGGGAAGTGAACTACCACTTCTTTATGGTGGCTTGGCATTCCTAAGAAAATCCCAGCGACCAATACGAACAAAAATGTTCCAGGACTGACGCCTTTTTTTTGTGCTAGTGATAAGGCTTTCGTTTGGTCCAATATTCATGGGTGCACCAATAAATTTATATCGCTAATTTTTATTTTTGACTTCTTTTAGTAGCGAATTTGAAATCCGAGGTTTCAAAAGTCCAATCTGGTATTTTATGAGAAAGATTTGGAACAAAATCTGCTTATCTTTGACCTATTGCTGTCTGCCTTCTACTTGGATTCGATCTGGTGGCGTTAAAGTCTCTACACTTTAAGGTTGATAGCTGCTGAGAGCAGTTGTTTGGATTTAGATAGATATGTAAAAAAAATGGCTTTAAACCAAATCCATTGCTGTCTTCCCAGTGAGTTGTAGAGGCTCCTAGGAAGAAAAAATTTAAGGGCAGCACAGGGACTCGAACCCGGGTCCTCCGCGTGGGAGTCCAGTACGCTAACCACACCATTGCCGTCTAAAAGATTTATTGTGCTGACTTTGGATTGCAGAAGGTAACCCAATAATAGATGCCTCATAATTGAAGTTGCAGAGAGCAGTTGTTTGGATTTAGGTAGACATGTAAAAGAAATGGCTTTAAAACCAAATCCATTGCTTTAAAACAAATCTATTGTGCTGTCTTTGGATTAAAGAAGGTAACCCAATAATAGATGCGTCTGGATTCAATGGCAATAGATTCAATCCTTAAATGAATCTAATCTTGTCTACGGATAGGCAAACCATCTCCCCATTATCACAAATACATTCATCTGCAGTTTTCTACACATTTAAAGATGCCAAGAAATCAGGGACACGCTAGAAAGCCATGGTCGATAAAGATCTAAAGTTAGGTCATGGGGCATTTGGCTTTTATAACCACTATATGTTCATTCAGAAAAAAAATTGCCATAAAAGGGAATGGAGACAGATGGACTCTCGTTCTAGAAAAGATCTGACAAAGAGGAACTCAATAAAAAATAAAATACAATAAAAAATTCCTCCATATCTCCATACCTCAATAAAGGTACAATAAAAAATTTGCCTCCAATATCAATTAAAAAAAAAAACACAATATTATTTACATAATACTTTACAAAAATATTCTTCGTAATTTTGTTGGTTTCTTCCTGTTCAAAACTTTTAGAATTCCAACTGACCAAATTGTGTTGATGATCCATGATGACCCAATTATTAGGAAAATAACCAAAAATTGTTGTAGATCATTAGTAACCAATTTAAATGAAAGGTAGAAATATTTATAATAGTATACAACCGATGTTAAGATACGTAGATTGAGTTATTGAATGAGGATGAAGATCTCCTCTCCAGCGGGGCGGTGGATAGTTTCGTATTTGGGAGATATTTTTTAGTTCACAATAAAAAAATGATCTCTATGAACAAGTTGAAAATTGAGCCAACATATACTCACAAAGGTACACACACTGTTTCAATTTGGCGATGAATAATAGGCTAAATATTACTCTGTTAAAATCTGCTGTAAAAGAAAAGTTGACAGTGATGGAGTAAAGTGAAATAAAAATAAGGTTTTATCTCCAAAATTATATATATTACAAAATAAATAAATAAATAAACATCAAAAAGAATATTAAAATGTATGTATACATTTTTTATTTCTTTTCTACTTTGTCAGTATACTGTTTTTATGGTACCAGACGTACAGCGTTTGGTAGATCAGTAATGTTTTTTAATCATTTTTTAAATATTTCTGATTAATTTTTTTTTCTAATTTATACTGTGTATATCTCTTTTATTATTATTCAAGGAAGGGGAGGGCAAAACCCTACGCTATCCAAAGCCTCCCTGGGCCCATATAGTTACCCCTAAAGAATAACAACTACTGGGTCTGGATCAAAAGTCCAGGCCAAAGTTTTACCCATCTAAGTTTCACCACAGACCGAACAAATCGGACCAAAACCTTAAAAGGACATAGCTTAAGATCCTGTACCGATATCATATTCCGGCAGAAGGTCCTAAACCTAATCTCCTCACAGCCCAAACAATCTGTCATCAGATGCATGGGTGTTTCCTCCTCCGTCTCACAAACTCTACAAAAGGGGTCAGGCATGAGTCCCAATGTATAGAGATGTCTCCTTAAGCCACAATACCCAGGGAGGAAGCCAACCAGATGCCTGAGAGAGGTCCGTGAAAGACATCGGATCCCGCTACTCAAAGCTCCGTCCGGACCCCCAATGAGCATCTTAGACTGCCAACAACCCACTGCACTCATGCATAAGGATGAGTGCTGTGAGGTCATCCACGACTGGAAGCCTGACAAACATGTGCCAGAAGACAAACCAACAGCAGGCTCTGGACCAATGAAAGGGAGAGAGGCGCCTAATTTGGCAAACCTATCCACTTCCTCATTCCCATATGACCTGGAATCCAGACCAGAAGCACATCCTTCAATGAAGAAAGATCTTCCAGTCTTTTAGAATATTCCAACACCAATCTGGAAGTGAAGACACATGAGCTAAGCGCCTTCAACGCAGCCTGGCTGTCCGAGCAGATACAAACACCTTTTAAATTAGTGTTACGCACCCTCTCATCCAAAATACAACAAAGAATTGCATAAATCTCAGCCTGGAAAACGGTGGCCCACTCACCAAGAGGACCACCAAATGATCTCCCGGCTCAAAATAGACGGCAGCCTCAGACCTACCATCCATCCTGGAACCGTCCGTGTAGCTCTCTAGAGCCCGTCAGGATCCTGGGGTTCCTTAGGGATCTTAGACTGATGGAGGTGTTGTAGAACGGATGTTCAGCTGGGACATCTGTTCGGTGCTGTGGGTATGCCTGCGGCACCATGGGGCATAGCACAATAGACCGGATAAAAGGTCGCAGTGCATTGGCCCCCCGCTTCAAAAAAGAAAAAAGAAAAAAAAGATAGACACCTATCCATCCAATTGATTAAGACGGGATCTATACCTTTTCGTACCAAGGCATCTTCGAGAGCATCTATATCTTTTTTATAAATCAAATAATAGTACGAGAGCATGGTTACTCAGACTACTAGTTACTCATATTAAGTAAAGTAGTTTTTTTCTCAACAGTATTAAATTCATATCAGGCCAGTTCCTTCGTGCATTATCTCGTTTCACTTTTTTTCTGCTTCGCTTTTCCAAAGTTCAGACTTCACTTTCGTGGAAAAGTGTCGAGTTCCTATTCATAAACTGCAAACTGAAGAAATTTTTGATAGTTTTGCTTTTTTTATTATCAAAGAGGCGGCAACGTCATTGGAACCCAGAGCTTTCTCGGTGCACTGTCGGTTTCCGGCCAGTGTACTCTCCTTAGTTGCTGACAACCCTGGCTATCGTTTAGCGTGGGAGTCCAGCGCGCTATCATTGAGCTAATCCCTTTCCTTCCATATTAATATCTATTACTTTCTCTATTGCTATATCAAATTTTTCTAAACTTGATAGGCAGGCAAGACAGTAGAAATTGTGCTTATTATACAATATAATTATATTTAAACTGACTATTTAAATACATATTTTGTGGTCTCCAGAATATGAAGAAAATGTCCTTATTAAATGTTCCGTGTGTACGGATGATTTTCCCCTTATATTTGAAACTATACACATAAGCCTAAACACTATTATTTGTAACAATTTTCTAGGAAAATTGATATTTGTAGGGATTCAGCGTGAGCTGCATTGTTAAACTAATCTTTAAAGTACCATTTCTGTACGATTTACTCCGACTAAATATATGGTCCTTGCGCTTTTCCTTTAATAAAACACTCCGCGTTTGAATGCCAAACCGGATTTCAAATAACGTTTGAACCTCTATCGTATTATAAATGTCAAGAACACCGGCCTTCCAATAATAATAATAATAATAATAATAAAACGCCGATGTGCTGCCATTCACCCTTCTTGTTGACAAACATTTTTGAAACTGAATTCCCACCGAAAATATAAGTTTTTGAAGTTCTCTAGAAAAAAGAAAAAAAAGTTTTATCGAATAGCCCCTTGAGTTCGCTCTTAAGATCGACTTCAATATGTTTAACGACCTAACAACTATACAGGTTAAGATAACTTGATATTGCCTGTTAAGTTGCAGAAATATGTATTTAATATTAATAATATTAAAAATGTTTTGCAATTCAGCAGTTCTGCAAAGATAAGCTTTCCTTGAAAGTACTATTTAAAGACAATTTGCGGTTTTGCAATGTTAATACTCTTAAGTCTACTAAAAGTATCCTGAGTATCTGTTTAATTTTTGTGTTTTTTTTTTAAGTATCTCGGACAACAGTTCCAACGATTTTCATTAAACCTGGCTAGTGACAGATATATTTTTGTAATATTTGTCTGCAAAAATTGTAAATTGAATTTGTAAATTAGGTTTAAATTAAAGCTGCCATTAGTTTGACTAGAAGGGGACAAGAGTAAGATTGTCGAGATTGGTAGGCAAGACAGTAGAAATTGTCCTTACATACAATATAGTTACATTCAGATAATGCTAAGGCCAATAGAATGTTCAGTAAAAATTCCAGTCTGAAGGAAACTCGTCGAATAATATGATTTGTAATAACTACCCAATAAGAGAAAGTTGTATGACTGTTCTATAACAAAATTTTCGCTCCAGAATATATAAATATACGAGTATATATATGTCCAGTATATTTTTAAAGTACAAACCTTTCTTTTCCACAATAATTAAATTCTTAGGTGCTTCATTCAAAATATTTAAACTTTGCAATCATAAATTATATATAGGAATCATTAATTACTAACATGTTTCATAATTTCCAAAAATCTATCCAGTCATTGAACTAGTTTAACATTATAAATGTTTCCAGAATGTTAATTTAACAATACAAGCAATTTTGAAATCTCCTAAAACAATCATGACCTAAAAAGTATATTCCAAGAATTAAGAGCATTATAATCATGTAATTATTATTCTATACACATTACTTTGAATAAGTTTTCTAATTGTGATCAGTATAATAATAATAATAATAACAATATCTTTACATGTACTAAATAGCAGAGAGAAAGAAAAAATTATTTATAATTCAAATGTAGTGTGTCTGTAACATAAGATATTTACCAACTGACATTGTTATGTTATCAGTTGACTAATATCTCCTATTGCACTTATCACTGAATTACGTAATAATGAACATACAATAAAAGCATATAAATATATAACAATGAAATTAAACAGTAATATTGCAAAATATTTGAATCTTTGTATAAAATTTAAATGTGATGAGAGTTTAAATTGGTTATCCGGAAATACATGTTTTAAGAACGTACCTTGAATAAGAAAAAACATGTTTTTAGCGAATGTGTGCGAATTTTCATAAAAAACATCTCAACAAATAAAAAGAAGGAAAAAATCCAAGGAAACTCAAACTTGACATTCTTTTTTACATTCGCTGATGATAGCGCCATCTTGCGGCACTAAAGTTCCCATGACAGCAACTCGCAATCTACAAGCTAACCTGAATTCACTTCAACAATTGTTCAACAAATGGGGGATCAAAATCAGTGTTGAAAAGAGCTTTAAACCATCGGATGGAGGACAATCAATCGGATTCCACGATTATTGTATTTATAAAGGGTGGCAAAAGATCCCGAGGGAAGTGTTTTACCAAATAAATACAAACAAGTTTTCTCTCAAAAAATAAATATACCTTTAAAGGTTTCTCTGGTCTCTAGTCTATTTCCTTTCAATCAACTAGATCAAAAGTGGGTCCCAAGTACATCAAAGTCAATCTGCCATATCCTTAACCGATCTTAAAAATTCAAATATTAGTTTTCAACCTTGATGTCTTGCAAATCGCCTTCTTTTCGTTGCACAGCCACCTCATACTTCTCTATATGGGCTACGGTATCACCCTTCCAAAACAATTCCTTCAGTTCCGTATTGCTCGGGTGGTCCAAATATTTCCTCTGGCCCGAGATTGTAAGAGGTCAGAATACAGCTTGTGTGGGGGGTAAATAATACGATGGAATCATCGATAATGAAAAAGACGACGATCTAGAAAACTGGATCTTAATTGATAAGATGAATATATAAAAATATGAAAAGTTACAATACTATGAATGTACTTTAATTTCAAAATCAAATACTTCCTTTCTCTATCAGCGCTCTCTTTATTATAACCTGAAATCCTCTGTATTAGGATTTGTTTTTGAAATACGAACATTGTTTTTCCGGGCGTTTTTTCAGCTACAGATATCGAGTACAGTTAGAGTGTTGAATACTACTACTTTTCTTCACTTGTGAGAGAAAAAGTTTGGTTGGTTTTTTTACTTTTTGTCACTTTGATAACCTACATTATTATTATCATTATTGTCTGTGGGGGAGGGACGCAACCCTACGCTATCCACAGCCTCACTGGTCCCCTATGCTACCCAAGAAAAACAACAACAAACCGGTCTAGAACAAAACTCCAGACCCAACTAATCCTCTAATATCACCCGCAGGGCCGAAAAAAATCGGAAATCACCTTACGGAAATAGCCTGAGCTCGTCCACAGACATCCTATCCGACCAAAGGTCCTGAAACCTAATTTCCTCCACCCAGGCCATCATCATAAGATGGATGGGGACGTTTCCTCCTCTGTCTCACAGACTCTACAAAATGGATCCGGCATGAGCCCCATTATTTAGAGATGCCTCCTTAAACCACAATTTCCAGTAAGAGATCCAACCAGATGCCACGTCTCACTAATGGCCTTGTCCGGACCCCATTGAGCATTTCGGACTGCCGAAAACCAACTGAGCTCATCCATAAGGATGAATGCCGTGAAGCCATGTCTGGAAGCCTGACAAACTTGTGCCAGAATACACGCCAACAGTAGGCTCGGAACCAATGACAGGAAGAGAGGCGCCTAATTTAGCAAACCTATCCTCCTCCTCATTCCCAAAAATTCCCATGTGACCTGGCACCCAGACTAGAAGCACATCCTTCAGAGAAGAAAGCTCTTCCAGTCTTTTAGAACTTAACTCCAAGAAACTTCACCGATTTGCAAATGTGAACAGAAGTTCCTAATAACGTAGGAGTTTTTAATCCTACGATCAACCTCCTATTAGTAAATAAAATCACCTGGGTCTTACTAGGATTCATTGAAAGACCCTTATACTGAGTCCAATCATATACCATGTTGAGAGTACGTTGCATTAAGTCCAAGATAGTAGTCAGACATCGCCTCAGCAATAAACTAACACCATCATCGGCATATGCCTGTACATAGAATCCCGAAGAATTCATCCTAGTTAACAGTTCATCCATGATAGCACACCATAGCTTTGGTGAGAGACAACCACCTTGAGGACACCCTCTCCTCGCTCCCACAACTACAGTGTGCATACCTATAGAAGCCTGTATAACTCTACTCCTTAAATAAAACTTATCCAGTTAATTAAAACTAGTTGTATACCTTTTCGACCTAAGGAATCTTCAAGAGCATCGAACGATACTCTGTCAAATGCCCCTTCAACATCAAGAAACACCCTAAAGCATATTCCTTTGTCCCTAGAGCAGATTCTATCCTATCGACCAGACAATGCAAAGCAGTTTCGGTCGATTTTCCTGCAGTATGAGCATGTTGGTTTGGAAGGAGTGGATGATTCTTCAAAGGACCATCAGTAATATACCTATCCACCAACCTTTCCAAAGTTTTTAGAAGGAATGACAAGACTTACAGGTGTAAGTTCTTTAGGGCCAGAGTAGCCACTTCTACCTGGTTTAGAAATAATGACCACCCTAACTTCTCTCCATAATGTTGGCACATAACCAAACATTAAACAACCTTTAAAAATCCTTATCAACACCTTCGTCCCCACCTGTGATAACATTACTACTTTTGACTTAATAATATATTGTCACCTGGTAACTCGGTTGCAGAAAAAATAAGTTATTTCATTAATATTTAATAAAAAAAAAGTCATCATATATACAAATAACCAATAATATATATTGGAGGAACTACCTCTTTAATAAATAACTTACATTTATACGATTTGATGATTGAACGTTGCATTTTTGAATTTCTCTGGGGGTGTCTTCAATCACTATTTATTCGAATACTTCATATTATAACTTTGAAAAATAACGAGTAACACCGGAAGTACTTTATTCCAGTCTTACTACCCGGCAGACAGTTTTACTGAAGCTCTCTCTAAAACTATTTGAGCTTGACGTTACTAAAATTTCCTTATAGAATATATTGGTGAAAAGTTGCAGCTCACTTCCGTATTCACAAATTTCCTCTTGTGCATATTCCTCCATTTGACAGCTGCCGATATTCAAACAAGGACAGACAAGGCAGTTACTTAAGAGTAGCCAGATCGCAATGGCTAGTACCTATTCCCAAGATTACGTATACATCTATGCATTTAGATTAAGATAGATTTACATTTTACAGTAGCTTGAATGTCATGAAATCTTTACTTGGATAACTGCAAAAAAAAAAAGGGCTGCGTTAGTTCGCAAATCAGCAGCAAGTTTACTAATAATTTATACACTGTGATATCTGTTTCATGTTTTTTGTTTCAAATTATTAAATTCCTTAAGATTAAACCTGGCTGTTAAACATTTAACGTAATAATTAAACATTCTTCAAATTCTTTGTTAATTGAAATTACAGTAGCAATCAAAATGGAGATTCCACAATTAGATTCCATTTCTAAACTTCTCTCAAATTCTAGGACTGTTGTTAAATTATACATCTATCAAAAAGCAACACGTAAAAAGAGTAAAATATTTATATTGATTTGTATTACGAGTTATAGCATAATGTTGACTGAACATATTTTAATGCACTGAATGGTTGAAAATGAACCCGGTGCCTTGATCGAAAGAATCGATCAAAACTGCAAACGGAAAATATTATAGAATATTCTTTTTTAATAATAATTTTACAAATTATCCATCATATAACCGTTTGCTTTCAGTATTGTTAAGATCTATAAAAAGTACTAATTTCATTTTCCTGAATCCATCGCTAATTTTCCCTGCATCTCCCTATAAAGAGATAAAATAACATTCATGTATATATTGTTATATGTTTATATATATAAGTTAAATTAATATTACAATATAATATGTTAATATATTATAAATATTATTATAACATACAGTTACATTTATGGTATTTGTATATTTATTTAATAAATACAATTTTAATTTTATATATTATTATTATTATTACATAAATTAAATGTAATTTATTTAAAATGAACTACATCCTGATAACTTTAATTTTATTTATATTATATTTGGTTCTCTCTCTCACTTTCTCACTCTCTCTTTATGTGAGTGCGTGCGTAGATTTCTGCCTTTGAACAAAATATCGCAGAAAAACAATCAAATCACAGCAAGCTTAAACAGGATATTGGCATTTAGGATGCATGATTTCGGTCAAAATTCTTGCACCCAAAAAATGCTAATTTTCCGAATTTTCTTCAGTTTTACTTCCAAATAGCTACAAAGATTTTCTTCTATGTGTGCATAATATATTGTACTATCACTAATTATTTCAAACATTTTTCGGGAGAAAAAAAATTGATTTTTTGGGGAATTCTGGATAATTACGCTATTTGGAAACAACGTACGATTCTCTTTGCCAAAGAATTACTCAGTGTAATTGTATAAGTTAAAAAAAAAATCACCAAATTTGAAGAAAACCTGTTATCAGGAAGTGAGAGTTTACAGAATGGGATTTTCTGTTTCTCGGGAATTTCTCTGGCTCCAAAGATTATTTTTTCCTTTTACTTGGTTTACATTCTGCACAATTATTAAGTTATTTTTTTGTCAGAAACATTTTTCAGAAAAAACAAACTGTCTTTTAGAGAATCTGGGATAGTGGAGCATGTGATGGATTGCCTGCAGCCGGAATCATAAGGCAACCAACCCCACTAACTGCTGGGCTAAGTCCGCAGTTACGTCACTCAACATATCATACAAGGTGTAACGCAACTCCCTGCCTGAGTTATTCAGTTCACCACCATAGCTGGAAATACAGATCCGCCTACATCAACCTAGGGCAGTGATGGCGAACCTTTTGAGCTCGGTGTGTCAATTTTGAAAAATAGAAACATAATTCTCGTGGCGTGTCACTCATCAAGTTAATTATTTGTTTAATGCCATTTAAAATACAAAAGCCAAAATTATGAAACCAACAGTTTACATTTAGAGACTTGTCTTACATATTTCATTGTCACTTAACATACAAAATCAAGTAATATATATATAAAATGTAATTGAACAAAAACAGAAAAACAATATAAATTTATACAATTAGAAAATAAATATATATGAAAAATTAGTGACTTTTTTCCGAAACCGGTCGATGACTACAAAATGAAGCAGGCTACCGCGGAAAATGTCTCTGATGACTTTTTTTGGTGCTGAAGTTTGTCTGCTAAGTCTTCTATTTCCGGTTTATACTTGGTACATTTCAAGGCCAAGCAAGCGCCACTGACTTCATCTGTTAACCGATTCCGTTTGTTTGTCTTAATATTATTTAATGCTGAGAACAATGTCTCACAAAAATATGTGGATGAAATAATTGTTAGCAAAACAACTAAAGGAGATCTCGAGGAGCGGTCAATAAAATGTACACTTCTTTTTAAATCTTTTCCAACGTTTCGACAAATTTATTGTCTTTTTCAGGGATAAAATTAAAAAAAAATGTTAATCGGTATTTATAATTTCCATGAAACAAACTAAACACAAAATATGTAGTAAACAGAGAGAGTTGCTAACTATATGAACTAGATTATCAGAAAAAAAAGATTTTTTTGAATTATGAAATTTTTTATCTTTGAAGATGCGTGTCACCAAAAATGAGCTCGCGTGTCAGCACTGACACACGTGTCATAGGTTCGCCATCACTGACCTAGGGGTAGGGAAGGAGAAGTTGGGCGAGTTTCAAGAAGCAGCATAAGGGCAACGTATAGTCTACAATTCTGTCTTATGTACACAGTTTTCAAGAAAACATCACCAACATTCTGCCAGTTCAGTCTGCCATTTGTACTCACTCTACAGCTTTTTATTTTAACTCCTTGCAGTATTTAGCCCTTTCTATTTTAGTCCTTGCAGTATTCTGTTTTCTCAATTAATATATCAGCATTCCAGTCAGCATACTTTTCTCTTCTACAATTTTCTCTACAAGGAAGGCTTTTCTTTCTAAAATGCTCAACTACAGGGGGCTATAGCACTTAGTAGAAGTTGAGAGAATCCGACATTTAGTAAACAATGGCGGTACTCGAAAAAGGAATGAACAGCATTGAACAAAACTAGTTTAAAACAAAAATAAATTTGTTCAATCTTTTTAACTTGGTAAACAATGAAGATAGACGTCATTATAATTCAACCAGCCACGAATTCAAGGGACTCTAAAGATAAGACGTACAATCTACTTTACATACACGAAGAAAAATGATACCGAAAGCAAAAATTTGAATAAATTTATAAAACAAGTAAGAGGTCCAAAAATATATCAAAAGTAGAAACTAAAATTTTATGCACCTTATAAATAATGTAAGTCAAGAGCCGCTGCTGGACTCATTTATAGAAGGCAAGCATTCTTCGTTAGTAGAGAGGGTAAGATTTCTCCATTAGCGATAATATATTCAGTGATTATCTCAAAATTTTTTGTTGTTGTTAATCTATAATTTAATAAATTAAACATATTAATCCTTTATTAACTTAGAATTGTATAACCTTTTGAAGGTAACCTCCACTGTTTTTATTAATAACAAAGCATACTCTTTAAGTTTACTTATTTTAATATCCTTTTCTGTAACTTTAATTTCCACTGTTGCAGAAAAAATATCTTCTTATTTAACTCGAGTGTAAAAGTGCTTTTATAAGTTTTTTTTAAGTCGTCAACCCGTAACCTGGAGTGTGTAAAAGTGCCACTTTACTTCTTTGTCAAATATCTTATATATTTTATGAAACCTTTAAATTTAGAGGGGGTAGAGAGATAGATAGAACTCATTTTGTTTTTTAATTACATGAACAAGTACCGAGAAAAATTGAGTCTGTAACACTCCGACCTCCTGCAAATTATGTTTAATAGTTGCTATACAGATGGTGATAGAAGTGTATACTTGTACCTGTTTGTTTGTGTGTGTGTGCGTCTGTGTGTGTAAATAAATATGTACGTATTTTAGTGTGGAGTAGATCATTTCTACACATACAAAAACACCATACAAACCACACGCGCGCACACACACATAGACACCAACGAAACACTGTTCTGCCTTGCCTTTTATAAACTTTACTAGTAGATCACCCCTGTCATTGGCCTCAGGCGTGTCAAATGTCAAAAGGCAAAAGCGGAGGCTCCTACTAAAAACACACACTCACTAGCGCACTCTTTTTTGTATTTGTGTGTGTGTGTGTGTGTGTATACCATCGTCTCTTTTGGCTTGTTCCTTTATCTCAATGTACTGGAGGAGTAGCAAGTACATAGCTCTTCTGCAACATACACACACACACACACACATACACTTGCACTCAGAGTGTAGAAGAGAGTGTACAAGTGGAGAAACATAGTTATAAACCTATTCTCTCGTATCTTTTTCTATCTCACTCAGTCCACGTCCCTCACCGTTCATCCATCTCCTGCCGTTCAGCTCAAAAAACATCTCAAGGGACCTTCTTCTGTTCGAGTAGCAGCTCGCCCTTCTCGTGTGACTAGGAGTTTGTAATTCTGGGGAATCGACCTTCCCTCTCCTCATCTTCTCTCGCTTCCTCGCTCTCTTTCTATTATATATATATATAATCTCTAGACCCCTCCGCTGCTCCTCTTCTCTTCTCCTTCTCACTGATCCAATTTCAAGTATTAACGAACTGTGAAGTCGTGAGGCATCACTCTTTCTAAAGTTACAGTGTGTAAAGGGTAGTACTCTCCAACTATACTGTAAACTAACTCACGAGCTTGGCGCATGCTTTGTCCAGTTTACTGTTTCAACTTTTTCTTTCTTTCTTTCGACTTCTTAGCAATAAATATTCTACTCTACTTTTGAATGAGTATATATTGGAATCTATCAAAACATCGGTAGTAAAACCTTCAATTTGAGAAAGTAATTAGTATTTTTATTTATTTATTTATTTTGGGGGGGATCAACTACTGTGGTTATTAGAGCCATCTTTTTATTTATTATTATTTTATTTTTTTTTTAAAGAAGTTATCGTCCATTTAATAATTTGTATATTTGGTATGAGCTCGAAAGGTTTCAAAACAAATTGATTTTGAAAATGCTTTTCAGTTTTTTTTTTTATTGCATGAACTTGTCCGTCACATAATCTTGGCACTAAATTAAAAAAATTTATTTCAGCAATACCAAGAAAGCTTCATATTCAATTATTTATTTATTTCTTTTATGGTCTATGTGAAGGGCCAAATCCTATGCTATCCAAAGACTTTCTGGACCATATAGCTATATCCCAGAGTTTGGAGCCTTTTGAAGTGCACTACCGACATCCGGACAATGTTCTCTTGTTGTCCTTCACCGGACGGACAGTCAGTTGCAGATGCTCCTAGGCAAAAAAACCTAAGGGCAGAACTGCTGGACTCGAAATCGGGCTCTACACGCGTCCAGTACGCTATGTAATGGATGTGTTAGGTGGAGAGAATTTAGGTCTGGTTGATAATATAAGAAGAAGACTTGGAACTAATTAATTAAGAGACACAGACTGCCTGGACTTTATAATAGAGAAATGTTTAAGGTAGAGTGGTATGAAAATGACACGTAGCGATTGGATGTATTGAACTGAATTTAACTGTGTTTTTATGGACTGTCCGTCGCTATATTTATACAGCTTCTCCCACTCCAGTCCGAGAGAGTGGTTGAGCTTGTCTTTGCTCTCTCTGGTTGCTGAGCTTCTCTTTGGTTGCTGTTACAGCTACCACTGAGCTAATCTCGCCTCCCTACTTAATTATTTACAACGTAATACTTACTGAGGTTGACCTTGGTTTCTCTCATAATATGTCGCTCGATATCTTTAATTGTCTTGTCTCCTCAATGCACAGTGTTTTTAAGTCATATTCAAGATTTCGCAAATATCGCTCCTCGAAAATGACCTCTTCTTATGTTTAAGTACCATTGGAATATATTCTTTTTAGGCATTCTCTCATATGGCATTCTAATTAGGTGGTTTAATGAACTAGATTATATCACCATTTTTGTGTAATTCATAAAGCTCACTATTGATTCTTACAGAAGTATATATAGTATAAAATAAAGGCTAGGTGCCGCCAGTACGCTGCGTTGGGCACACCGGCTAGGCAGTCCTTTATATTTATGTTAGGATAATAAGGATTTAAATTTTTGAAGAAAATTCGTTTTTTTACATATGTGTGTGTATTGCCAGCAGCAAGAGAAAATCCTGTGCACGGTTTCACATTATATTCTTCTTTCTGTCCAGTCTTTTGTATTAATATAAAATACATAAATAATCTATATTCTAGTCTTAACAGTTTAATGATTATATATCGTAAAATTCTGAAATTATTTTTCAATCTTTTTTTGACATTATGTTAAATATTGAACAAAACGTATCCTTTGTTATCACTAAAATGCATGGTTTGTGTGAAAAAATATTAATAAAAAATGTATCTAAAAATAGACTGACAAAAAACAAAGAAAAAAAATGCACAATTTCATTTAAACAGATATCTGTTGCGTATATTTTTTCCCGTCTATTGTTCCCAATTTCACACAGATTTTGTGGCGTGTGTTTGTTTGCGTGTATTTCACTAAATAAAAAAAAGGTTTTACTATCTAGTCAACAGTGAATAAAAAGGATTTCCATCAGTTGATTCACTGATGCTGCTTTTCCCTGTCACTCTCTCTCTCTAACTTTTTTCTTTTTTCTTTTTTATTCACTATATAAAAGATTCATGAACTATAAAATTAATGATTATCTCTAAAATTGAACGATTGCCTATTGTTTTTGTTTCTAATTTTATATACGCATTGTTATACTCGTGCACCATGTCTGGATACGAAACAGTGAAGATTTAAGTGGGCCATTGCTATTGTAAACTCGGACCTTATGTATATATACATATTCTACGATCAGAATGAGTGACTCAGCTTGTTAATCTAAGACCAAAGCCTCCATGTAGAAGGAATGTTGCTAGTATTAGTTATGTTTTTAATATGGCACAACCAATTATATTATTCACCACTTTATCATCATTATACTTGTAAATGTATTCATTTTTAATTTACAATATTACATAATATTATCACTAAATTGCGTCATTATTGTCAATTTTAAATTAGGCTCTAGATACTTTTCAAACTTTTTTTTTATTACATTGTTTTCTTGAATACTTACAATGTCACCTTAATAACGTTGGTAGGAGGGGTGGTGGTGCAATTAGGTGGTTGGGAAAAATTGAAAGAGAGCGGTCAGACTGCGAACGACATTTATTACAGTAATTCAAAAATGAACTCAAAATCGGAGGCGTTTCTGCCCCCCGTTAAATAGGATAAATAGGGACTAAAATTTAATTTTGACAAATCAAAATTTATTCTGTTTGAATTTCACAGAGAGAAAGGGTCAAGAATGATATTATTAGATAGAAAATGAAATTTAGAAGGAACATTTTGGATGATATCACTACAAGGCTGTTCATATTGCCGAGGATTGCATTTGAATGGAATATACCAAGAAGTCGGAAAACAGAAAATCCTCTAGAAACATGGAAGAAGAGTTATTGCAAAAAAAAAAAATGGTAAAAAGATATATGCATGAGATATATCTGTGCTAATGGTGCAGAGGTAATCGTACGGAGTTAAATATTGATAAATGCTCAATAATAACGTTCTCCAGAGAGGTAAAGCATGTCAGAGCCAGTTACTATCTGGGTGAGGCAAAGGTCAAGAGAATTGAAATTGTCCTGCTGGACTCAGGTCTGACATTGAGTTCCCACCAAGATTTTGGATGCAGGGAAGCATCCAAAGTTCAAGGCTTTCTCTGGAAGGAAACTGATGATGTAAAGGCT